>KK122590.1:0-21512 GCA_000611955.2 Stegodyphus mimosarum | reverse complement strand
AAATGATAACAAGTCCTTCTCTAATAAAAAGGAAACAAAATTCTTCTTTTCACTCTTGAAAACGAGAGATTTTTTAGGCCGTCTTCTTAATCAATATATTTTTAATTTTTAAGTCAGCGACAACTCAATATTTTCTTTTAATAATTCTACAATTTACATTGATAGGCTTTTCAACAGAATATATACAAAGAACTGAGATTCCGAGTCAATAACATTCAATGTTAAAAATTACTGTGAATAAGAGATCAATATGAAATCATTTCATCTGTAAAAATTGGAGAGACAATCCTTCATTCACTCTAAGACTGGCTTATAGAAGTTTGTTATTAATTGAAAATTGATTACATTTATTTATTTAATTTTTATACGAAACAAAAAAACGTATTCCTGCGGGCTATACTAGTGCGTAGAAATTTCTTTGAAGAATCGGGCTAGATGAGCAAGAGGAATTACAACAAGCTGAAACATCTGTAACTAAATAATGAGGAAAACTGACATTATACGAAAAAAATGTAAGAGTAATTTTGCAGATTCCAAAATATCAACTACAGAGAAAAGATTAAAGCAACAATTGCCCTGTGAAATGCTCATCAGGAAAATGATTATCGACATTGAAATAAGTAACCGAGTGTCAGCCGCTCACAGCCTCCCATTTATAAGATTGTTCAAAAGGGAGGATAAGCATTTCTGGAAGCTTCGAGGAAAACCGCTCCTAGTGTTTGAAAACTGGGTTTTCGAAAGAAATGCAAAATACTGTTAAAAGTAATGAGTAATTGTTAAACGTTATTATCTTTGTAATAAAACTGTCGCTAAGACTCTCTAAAATATTTTCTGTTCCTATATATAATCATCTTTACAGGTCCGGGGTTCGATCGCCCGGTGGGCAAGATTGACTCAGCCTTTCATTCCTTATGTGGTTCGATAAAATGAGTACCAAGTTCGCTTGGGGACTAAACACCGGTGGTGCTACGACAGGCTGACCACTTGTTCAGGGCATATGCGGATGCACTCTGGGGCCCAAAATGGTCAAGAAAGCAGAAAAAGGGCACTGCAGGCCATAGCCCACTAGGACTGCTGCGCCACTGAGTTTAGTTTAGTTTGATTCATCTTTAAAATTCAAATAAGTATCGACTCAGAATTCTGAGATCTACAACATGAAATCTAATTACAAACAAGTAAATACCTATATTTTAAAAAAATCCGCAAGTATATAGTATTGTAACTAATTAAAGTGCTTGTTTATGAATATCAATTAAAGCGTCACATTAAAGCCGATATTTTATCTATAGTTATTTTGTTCACACATTTCTTATCTTAGAAGAGTATCAAACTACAGTTATTAAAGTTTCTAAACTAATTTATTTCGTCGTATATATTTTAACTCTATCAGTAAAATTAATCTCAAAGACTAATAATTGATGATCACCAAAAGATAGCCATTTATGATGGGAAGACACTGTTTTAATTCATGTGCAAAGAATCTTTAGGATTCTTGAACACTTGATCATCATTTAATGCGCACAAAAATTTAGAAATTTTGGTTAACAGTTTTAAAACTGTCATTTGCTCTATGAATGTTTAGATCGGAGGTCCCCAAACTTTTTGTCCCTAAGAGCACATTCTAAAATATGCGTTAGACGGTGGCCACCATTTACGTTTTCAAGGTGAATTTGTAGTTGGATAGAGTTCATAATACAGGCCTAGAGGGTGTAAAATTTCGTAGAGATATCGGACGCCTGTGACGGAACCAACAGGAATCACGTGGAAGTCGGTGCGGGCCATTCATTGTTACCCCAGCCCATATAAGTAAGCCTCCGCCTCTAGTCTCTTTCGACAAAGTTTGGCGCCCAATAGCGTTTCCATGGCACTCACAGTATCATTGTGTTTTGGGAATTATTCTGGATGATAAATTAAGACTCATCTGTGAAGAGTACGTGGCCCGTTGCTCTAGAGTTCAACTGCGATGTTTACAGCCCAATTCAACTGCGCTTTGATATGCGATGGGGACAAAGGAACACAAACCACCGGTTGCGAGACGTACTACCCAACTCAAACTGTGCGGCAGTCGCCGCGACGCAGTTCGGCGCGATATGGGCCGTCCTGAAGCAACAGAGAGACGCGACGCCAGCTGGTAGTGCTGTTCATGATGTACAGCATCTTGAACACAGCAACAGGAAGCAATCGTGTGTCATTGTGGTAATCCTATGGCGTCCAGGCCCATGTCTTCTACATGTTTTGATCCCTTTGGTAACGATTTCACATCCTACTGATGACACTAAGATAAACATTCAACTCTCTCGCAACAGCGGATTGTCTTGCCCCAATTTGCAACATCTCGAAGGCTCTCTAACACATTCCATTGGGCAAATGGTGTCTTCGGCTCCTGCTTTCAGCTTTGGCTCTTCTTGGATCACACGGAACTGTCGCTGCTTGCGAACTGACGCATATGTCCGTCATGCCCCTTTTTAAGGCGTTGCGACATGACTGCGAGATAGCCGTTTATACAAATTTTGGTTCCCTATTTGCATTTGGTATTGCATTCTCTGCCTCATGTATAAATTGTATGTTCTAATTCCCATCTTTACGTTCGTATCTTTACTTTTAGCGTTTGTTGTTTATTTTTTGAGTACGAGTGTAATTGTTCATATACTGCAGAGAACGATTTTGTTCCCAAAATATTATTCACGACTTATAAATGTTGAAGGTTATTTATAAACAGAAAATGCATGTTAATGGCAAATCATGTGACAATTGCGGCATATTTACATGCATAAAGCTATTAATGTTGTTACGAATTTTGTATTTATTTCGCTGTTTATTTAGAATTGTAATTAAAATTGTCTTATTTTCCCGTGCAACGCAGCACGAGACTTAATTGAAGAGAAAGAGATGCCTGAAAAGTAAAAATACAAGACAGCGTGCATTTAATATTTAAAAAATAAATACCTCGTATTAGTTTTTGATATCTAGAAAAATCAAGAAAATACCATAATGATCTCGTGAATTATTAAAAAGCTTGTAAAAGCTGTAGGAAAACATCTTAGCTCAGTTGCTGTTGTTTTAAGCCAACTGTTCTTTACCTAGTGCTGTTATTGATTGTAGTGAATTCGCTGTGAGATCGAATTAGTTTCTCTGTATTTTGAATTTGAGTTCTCTTTATGTTCTAGTAGTTCACAAATATAGCTGCTGTGAGATATTGTGATAGTACACGAATATCTCTGAGGAAATATTTCAGAATTTTGCTTTATTTCTTGTGAAAAGAATAACTTTCATTAACTTTTTACCGACTTGTGCATTCAGTCCATTATGAACCCGTACGCAGGCAACAATATTGTTGTCAGAAGTGTGTGATTTGAATGCCATTCACTACAGCGATGGAAGAATAATTGAAGCAGTTCGTGTCTACCCTTGCAGTATTCCAAGAAAAGATGGAAGAAGCCGTCAACTCGGTAGAAGAAGAGATAACAGCTGGCCAAGATTCCGTTAAATAGGAGATGAAAGCAGTTCAATAAAAGATGGAAGCTGGTCAAGTTTCCGTTAAAGAAGAGATGAAAGCCGTTCAAGAAAATATGGAACAATCTGCTAAGGAAGAAATGAAGGCTGTGCAAGAAAAATTGAAGCAGGTCAAGAGGAAATTAAAAGAAAATTTATCTGCTTAATAGAAAATAAATTCGAGGGTATAGATGACAGAATTGACGCTGTTGAAAATAAAGTTGAACACATTGAAGTAAGAGTTTCTTCTGTAAAAGAACAAATAGAAGGAAGGGCTTCTGCTGTGGAGCAACGAATCGAAGGCTTTGCCGTCCAACACCAAATCGAACAACGAATTGATGACAAGGTTTCTGAAGTCGCCAAAGAAGCTGGTACCCTAAAGAAATTCGCAGCGACGGCAAGGAGCAAATCTGAGGGTTTTAAATTCTGGTTGCTCCCTGAAGTTATCCACATATGATGGGAAGACCTCTTGGCAAATATAGGACACAGTTTTCTATAGTGGAGGAAGCAAATGGGATGCCCAAGCTAAAGCCTGCCATCTCGCCGCTTCTCTGAGAGCAGACGCAGGATATCCTTCAGACTCTTCCCGAAAACAAAATGCTAGATTTCGAAGCTCTGTCCGGCGCATTGGAACTGAGTTTTTGGAAAAAGTGTTTAAAAGACTACAGCAGGCTTCAATTAAAATACCCTATACAGAAGCCTACGGAAACACTCTAGGAGCTCGCCCCGGATGATGAAAGGTTGTCCGACTTCGCCTTTTCGAACAAAAGACAAAGACAACAAACTGTTTTCAGCACCAGAGGATATAACTATCCATCAACAGAAGGGATCCTCACCTCGAAACTGAAAGACCAGCCTCGGAAAGCTGCCGAAATTATACTAGAGTCGAAAAGAAACCCGAGACTACCGGCAATTCTCCATCCCAGATGCTGATCGGTCGTGATCTTCGTCTGCCTAGTGACTTCCTGTTTGGTCGCCCTCCGGGTGCGCCTTCGTCACCTGAGGAATACATCCAAGATGTCCAGGCCTGGTTTGAAGTGATGCACCGTTCTGCAAGAGAGCGGGTCAACTTGGCGACGGAGAAGTTGAAGAATCGATGGGACAGCATAGCTACTAGACATCGTTTCAACGAAGGAGACAATGTCTGGTTGCGGAATCCGACCCTATGTAAACTACAGTCACATTAGGATGGTCCGTACACAGTCCTAAACAGGCTAAACGACGTCACGGTTAGGATCATCGAACTCTAAGCCTAAAGTCGAACATTACGACAGGTAACATTCAAGTCATCGAACTCTAAGCCTACAATCGTTCATTACGACCGGTTAGCTCCTTACTATGGCCATAGTACGTAGTGTATATAATTTTAAATAGTACTGTAAATAGTAGTAGACCATGGTCCTTTTTGTATTTAGTATTTGATAGTATTGAAGGATAGTATTTGATTTGTATTTAGTATTTGATTTGTTTTAAGTTACTTATTGCAATTAGTGTTCATGTTGTTTGTTATTGTAATGAAATGTTTATTATTACACTAATGCCTTAGTTGTAAATGTGGCTTCCTGTCCAGGGATTGCACTGCCGGAAAGTGCAGTCTTTAGGAAGAGGGCAGTGTTACGGATTTTGCAATTATTTAGCTATTTATTTAGAGCTGTAATTAAAATTGTTTTATTTTCCCATAGCACGCAGCACGAGACTTGCCGCAAGAGAAAGCTATGCTGGAAAAGTAAACATAACACAGCGCGTGCATTTAATATTTAATAAATAGATATCTCGTAATTGTTTTTGATATCGAGAAAAAAAGAAAGTACCAGAATGATCTCGTGAATGATTAAAAAGTTTATAAAAGCTGTAGGAAAACATCTCAGATTGAAGATGTTTTAAGCGAACTGGTGTTTATTTTATTATTGATTGTAGCGAATTCGCTGTGAGATCGAATTAGTTTCTCTGTATTTTGAACTTGTGTTCTGTTTATATTCTAGTAGTTTAGAAATATAACTGCTGTGAGATATTGTGATATTAACGAATATCTCTGAGGAAATACTTCAACATTTTGTTGTATTTCTTGTGAAAAGAATAAAGTTTATTAACTTTTAACTTTTTATCGACTTGTGTATTCAATCCATTACAAACCCGTACGCACGCACAATATGTGATCTTATTTTCAAACCAACACACATCTTGTCTTCGTGTAATGGCAGCATGAGTTTCTTTCAAACCCTGATGAGATTTAAAGAGGAAGAAATACTGATTCAAAATTGCTTAATATTTTAAAGAAAAGGAAAAAGTAAATTTTTTCTTTCTAATGGAGCTTTTTTAATTAAATTTTTAAAGCACAATATTTGCGAATAATTGAATTAAGTAAAGGACTTAGTCTAATCATCTAGAATCACAACGCTTACTAATATCTATATTACGTTTCTAAATTTTTTGTTTTATTTTTTAAAACTGTTATTATATTCTTTTATTTCAATCCCCTGGTGAGTTTTTTAAAACTGCATTCTTTCTGTTCTTGAATGCGGAATCTTCAAAGCGAAGATTCATTTTCATTAATAAGATTTTTATCATGAGGGAAAAAACAAATTTTACATGCTTGAATAATTATTCCACGCATACAAAATCACCAGTTCCATTTTTAATTTCATGAAGTACTTTATCATTGGAGTTGAATTACCTTAATCTCCTTTCTCTAGCAAAATAAAATGGCTAAATCAAATATAAAAATACTAAGCTGCCAAAATAACAGATATGAAATGTTCGTCGATACTTAAGCAAAGCAATTTCCTTCTGTTTAATAAATTTTATCAAAGAAAGTATTTCTGGACATGTTTATTTGGAATGCGAAAGCAACATGGATACAAGTTTATACTTTCTCTACATTACATCGAAATTATTCTTAAAAAACCTACTACTGATATACATTTTTGGTTGTTTGGTAACGTCTTTCAGACGCCGTTGTGTGTTGTCCGCTTAGGCGGTAAATGCATAAGCACTGATATGCATTTTTATAACTCATTTAGGATTATCTTCATTATTAGCTCATTAGGAATAATTCATTTAGAATTATCGTTGAAAGAGATAACTCGCTGAATATTAGTTGAGACTGACCAAACAAATAGTTAAAATAAAAGTGGCTTTACAAATTGATTATACTGCAGATTTTATTATGATGATAGAATTCTAGAAATTAAATTTCTTTTAAATTTAAAATTTACGTTACAGCACTTTTCTGAGCTATAGTTTTCTTTTTCGTATCGTTAACCTACAGTTTGCTATTAACTTTAATTCTCTAAATCTATTTCAATGCGTATTTATAATACTGATCGATGAACAATTTCAGGGCTATATATTAAAAGAAATGATTCAATAATTAGATATATTTTTTCTAGCATCCCAAAGATGTACACATTTTCTCTTATTAAAATAGCAGTATAAGATTTTCAGAAAAATTATTTTACGTTCTGAAAGTAATAAATAATTTTGGGAGAATTTACAACTAATTAAAATAAGAGACTATTTATCTAATCTATCACATTTCATATCCATCTGGTGAAGGAACGAATCGCACATTCGCTGCACCATGATTGCCAGTATAAAACAGTGACACATTGTAACTAGGTAAAAAGTATGAAATGTAAAATAAAATTTTATCGTTTGTTTGAAATATAAGCCTAAATTACCTTAATAGCAGCTATTCTGAAAAATAAGCGAAACATAGTCTATGATTTACTAAACGAAGAAATTTGCTGAAATAAATGCTAGCGGTGATTTATTTGGTACTGTTTAGTCTTTGTCAGAAGTCGTATCCATTCTCATTGCAACCCGACGCTGGTAAGTGCTTCCCTACTGCAGTGATTAATTGAAGTTAATATTCAAGCACCTTATTTTAGAGGATCTGATTGTTATAAACCTGTATAATGTATTTTCTCTTCCAGCACGTCTTTGTGGTGTAACGGTAGCACACTCAGTGCGTATTCGAGAGTTACAGGCTCGAGTCCCGGCGAGGGCATTGCACAATTTTCTCATCTTCTGGATTAAAAAAATTCTATAGTAGCGCTCGAGGTAAAAGGTGATGGACGATATTTCTTCTCCACCAGGATTTGGCGATTGGGTCTCCTTACCCTCAGTCGCAATTTAAAAAGGGGTGTATATAAGACATTTTCTCCCTCCTTCCAGCATGTCTTCGTGGTATAACGATTGCGCACTGAGTGTATTCGAGAGGTTCGGGTTCGAGTCTCGGTGAGAGCATTGTTCATTTTTCAAGTAACCTGCTTAAAAAAATCCTAATTATTCGAATGTAAATTTCAAGTTAGATTATCTAAAATGTTATCAGCTGTTGTCAGCCCGTAACTGATCCGCTAGTTCGCAAATATTCACTTTACATATAATCTAACAAGAATAAATAGATGAAGTTTTCTAAATCTTTAATCTGTGCTTGGGTAAATTGATTGTAGTCATGGCAAAAATTCTTCAATATTCAGAAAGTAGCTAGGTGTGGGGTGTTTTACTAATTTACTTCAGAGTTCAAGCCTTGAACCCCACAAACACTAACAAGCGAATAATCGCTTAAGCGTGTGAACAGACGTAAGACTTACGAAGTGTTAATTACCCTTTATTACTCAGAATAAATATGATACAATCAGTTCTTAACCTCGAACATACAACAAAGCCTCCACTTGGGCTTGAACTCAAATAAGTAGGAAATTTTAAACTTAACTAAGCTTAACTAAAGCTAACTGAAAGATATAGCCGAAGCTATCAAGATTCTAAGTAGTTGGCCCCTAAATCTTAATTAAGTCGGAGAAGCCAACAAGGGCCTAAAGTACGGCCGAGCGTAGCAATAGCTAAGAGAGACGTAGCCAAAAAGCAAACACAAGAATTCAGGTCCTCTCTCGAAGTAGTAGGCTCAGACGTTCATTTCCATGAGTAGCATTCGGGCTCCCGCGCGATTAGCGCTATCCCAGTATAGACTTTCCACGATTTTCGATTGTGTAGGGCTTCGAAGGGTTGACCATGGCATAAATATGAGATGGCAAATGATAGCAATGAGATAAGCATAGATTTCAGAGTTCGATGTTATTATAAGGCTTACAATCGTGAAACCAGACAAGACCAAAGCTACACAGTAGCCTGCTACACACACAACAAAACACAGTCCAAGTATGACCGACAAATCACTTCAGTGGCAGAAGTAAGGTAGTACAATGACAAAATTAATGTTAATAAGCCAGTACCAGTAAAGGAGAGAGCACAGAAAAATGTAGTTGCATGTTGTGATGTAATGAAATTGTTAAGATGGGGAAAAGGAGCGGAATATAATAAATGGAATAATTGTTAATTACTGGAATAATCGTCTCGAAGTAGTTGGTGAAACATCGACTTAAATACTACTCTTTACTCATTTGCTTTAACTGCGTTTTGTAATATGGTGAGTTTTGCGGCATTGAAAATATAATCTTGGCGAAACAGTAACAATTAAAAATTACTAAGTTCAAAGTTATTTAACTACTCAGTAACCATTTCTTTCTGATTGTATATATTTATAGACATAACGTTGTGAGTAATATCTTTCCGGGACCGAGCTGTGAAAAGATCGGATAAAAAAATGAAATGTACTTAAGTAAGTACATAAAATAAATTCAAATTAATACACTGATTTTTAAATCTTTTCATGTCAAAAGGAATTTTCACGTTAGTATTTCTCAACAAGATTATCTATTATACTATCATATTTAAGTAAGTATATTTTTGGTATCAAATTACAAATATGACCTACTTAGATACTATTTTAATACAAGTTATTAAGGTTACTGGTGAAGAAAACAGGTACCATTCTTCTTTGGCTTTAAAGATTAATTTAACACCTGGACGATAAATCATTTCATAAAAATTGAACATATAACTCATGAGCAGCTTTCAGTCAAAATTTATGTAACTTACAAGGATAAGGAAACAAGCGAAAAATTCCCTAGTGTAATAATTAAAGTCTTACAAAACTATTAAAAGAAGACTTAGCCGTTTGACGACTTTTTCCGTTTCTTGATGCCCCACTGGAATTGTGTAGTTAGGCCAGGTCGACAATTCAATCCGGAAAGCTACCAAATTACCTGTGTCATGAAGAAGAAAAATCACAGAATTTCGCAGAGAAGAAACACCATAAGTCGGCTACACTATTAGGATGCAAGTAACGGCTACCTCGTCATAGCTAGCAAACTAGTGAAGAATATCCCGGGTTCGTTGGTGCTTATGCTGAGTTATTTCTAAAACAACCGCAATGGAAAAATCCAGACCGACAACTCGAACTGCCCATGGACATAACAGGAACAGAGTCTAAGTACCCACGGACTGATGAAGAAAAATGAAGAAGATCCCTTCTCGACAGGGCAACACATCATGAAGTCTACGGTGTAGTATCTCCACTCTGCGCCATTCCCGGTGATAGCGTTTAAAATTTCCCACTTTATTTCCAAGTGGAAAACCAAGTCGAGAGCATAGTTGCAGCTCCCCGCCTTCGCCGCAGCTAACCTTCTAGACAACCAACACTTACCATGACCCGAGCAAAAAGTCTTTCCTCAGTAATACGCTAATTTAATTCCGACCGACAAGGAACGTAAGTCAAAGAACCTCTATGTAAAGAAGGAAAGGCTCCATAGACGTAATGTAAACCACTTTGTCTGCAACGCCGCTACAAAGAAAAGGGAATATTCGCCAAGGGATTTGGCGACGGAATCTGTTGGCGAGAATTTCCCCTTTGTGATATGCCGGTTCTTTGGTACCTAGCCGACATTTTCCCCCTCCGCAACGTGTATAGGAAATTGAGGACGGGTTAAGATGTTCTTTGACTTGTCGCGATAATTTAAACTCGGAAATGATGAAATATTAGGTGAAGTTTCACTTTCACTGGCTGTTGAACTTCCATTGTCCATATCGCTACTTGAAACCAAAGAACCTATTTTTTGTTTAAACTCTTGCTAAACGTAACGGTCGAACCTGTCCAAACCAACGTCTACATTCAGCTTCGAGTTTTGGCGACAGATATTTCACGCATGCGCAGTTGCTTCCCTTTTCGTTGGAAGGGAGCCACTTCTGCTTCTGAGAAGTTTTCCTTCTTAACAGTACATACTCTTTGCATAAGTGCCTCCCCCACCCCGTCTTTTGGACTGCAAGAGAAAACTACCTCATCCTTAGGCCCATATCACACGGCGTTTGTTTCACACGAACAACTGTTTCGGACAACTTTTCTGACTGGTTTACTATTGAATGAAAGACGCGCGATTTTTTTCTTCCGTTCGGTAAAAATTGCAGGTTGTTCGTTTTCAGCCAATCAGCTATCAGCTTCGAATCCCTCATCAAGCTAAAAATAGCTAATTTTGGTAGCCTTTGTGTTTGTAGTAGAGAAACAGTTTCCCCTTTATACGTTAACCCCAAAGTGATCTATGGTGATTGGCTGTTGTATATCACGTGACAAAGCCGAAAAATTGTTCCAAACAGTTGTCCTTCCGAAACAAAGGCCGTGTGATAGCAGCCTTAGGCGACTCAGCAACAACTGTCTCGCACTCAAAAAATTCTCTTTCCCATCACAAAAAGACACAGGCTACCACAAAACTAGATTTTCGTCCCCTGATTAGACACCAATTTCAACGTTTCACTCTAAAAGACCAGAAACTGTATACGGCACATGCGCCACTTTCCTAAAGCGGCCAAACGACCGGACACTTAGATCGCCAATTAAACGACCTCTGTTGTAGGTTAAATGATAATCTTCGACCTTTCATCTCGTACTTCCTGTCCTGAAAGGGTAACCTAATAAGGCAATTTCTTTCTAGAAACTTTTCCGGAAGTAAAGCCCACCTGAGCGAGAGAATGACTAAGCAAAAATTCGCTTTCTTTCCTTGATCCTTTCACAAAAGACAGAAATCTTGATTAAATTTAAATAAATGCCAAAAATAATAAATAAAAATTCATTAAAGCATCTGTTTTTCCCAAAATTAAAGAATTTACATAACCGAATAATGATTTAATCATAAATAATGAAACATTAAATTGCTAATTCAAAGAATTAAATAAATTAAGATATTCATAAATAAGACAAATAATTAACTCGATCTCTTTCATAACCAAAAATTCAAACTATTATCAACATAACAGTTTCTGAAATTACATTCCGGTAGGAAATTGTAAGCTGAAACTAGAATGATAGGAGAGATGCATAAACTTAAAATAACTGTTAATAAAATTAGGATAAACCTTACAGGAGAATATACTTTTGAGGAGAGTTAAGCGTCATAGTAAAAAAATTAAAGCATTTTTTATTTAGATTTAAATATGCAGCATAATTGAAGTTAATAGGAATATCTCTGCAGTTTGATTCTTGCAAAAAATGGTAACATATGCATTGAAGTCTGAATGAGAGAAATTCGAAAATTTATTAAGCAACTTATTTTACAGTTTTGCATATTAAAAGCGACAATGAACTTATAAGCATTCTATCACTGACATACAAGCACTGATAAGCATTCTATTAAAAACGCGGTCTAGTTTAGTTTCAACTTCAGGAAATGTTGAAAACAAAGTCATGCAGCTTATTGCTTTTGCTGCTGAGTACTAGAAAGCTAGCTAATGTTGGATACGGATTCCTCTTGTTAGCAAATTTCATATCTATTTTGGAAAATACTAAAAAGCATTAAATAATCTCATAAACACCAATTTACTGTTATGTGTTCAAAAATAATTCAAAATAAGTAGGTATTGTTGAAAAAATATAAAACGTTCCATTACTTGAAACCTGAATTAATTCACTATTTTACTTTTTTCAGTTACGTAGTGATACGTACTTTCCTTACTCTTATTATATCCAAGCTAAGTTATCCCAACTTCCACTCACTGTTGTTAATCTATTAATTATAACAAAACAGTATAATATGTATAGTATGAGAAATATGATAATTGTGTGATTTTACTTACTTACATTTATAAAAGTAATTAAGAGCGAAACTTTTATATTTCAGATCCAATTTCAAACGAAGAATAATAAGGTACGATAGATTTCCTAAGATTATAAATTACGAGCGTTTCCAGACAAATATAATGCCTTTTAATTTTATTTTTAATAATGCAATGTCTTTTAATTACATATTCAAATAAATATGAATTTCAGTGAAGTATTTTTTCCATGATGCTAAAATACCTGTATTAGTATTTAATATGTATTCCTTTATCCTACTGAAAATTAAAAAGCCTGAATATTTTTGCTTTTAAAGCTGATATTAAGAGGTAGTATTTTAACCTTATAGTTACAGTATTAAGTAAATTAAACCAAGCTTTACAGTTTAAATATTGCTTTTAAAGCTATTGGTTTTATTATTATTTACAACGAATTGCGTTCATGCATTCAAGAATGAATTCAAGCTAATTAACAATTAGTTAATTGATTTTTTTTTACATTTTTCTTGCATTTCATCAAGACATTTTTATTCATTTTTCTAATGTGAAGAATGTAACTGAAACGAATTTCTTTTTAATTACATTAACTGTTAAATCAGTTGCGTCTGATGTAGTAGGGAAAAAACTCCTTCTTAAGACTCACATTTTGTCAGACATTTTATATTCATGATTTTTTTAAGTGAAAAAAAAAAGAGAGACTGAAAAGAAATTAAGCTAATTGTTAAATATCGTGGGTTTGAAATTCTGGTAAAAATAATTTCGTTTTATTGTAGATCATTAAGCTTGTAGTTTCCATTTCACTAATTTTGCAGAAGCTGAAAAAAAAAGAAGAGAAGATTGTATGATTTAAGCTGTTGATAACTGATGTATTCTTCTAGGATGTAAATACATGATGAATGTTGCTCTGCCTAATGGAAAAGAAAGTGATGAAGAGATATTAAAAGGATGTCTGTCATACTAGTTATATTTAACTCTATGAGGTTAGTTATATTTAATTAATATTCCTCAGGTGTATTACTTTCATTCAATATTTTTCTACTCTAGATATATTTTCATTGTCCATTTAACGTCTTCATTGGTCAAGTAAGTACCAAGTTCTTCTACCGTACATGCTTTTAAGTAATTCTTTGTACCGATAAAATTCGTTCCACAATCACTGAATATTTCAGCTGGCTTTTCTCGTCGTCCAATGAATCGTTTCAGAGCTGCAATACATGCCTGAGTACTAAGATCACAAGTTCTAAATGGACGACTTTTGTAGCGAAGCAGACAAACACACACACCTACATTTTCAGTAGTTTAACTCGTCTACCACGTCTAGGGCTGGTCAAAAATGGTCCTGAAAAATCACTACTGGATCTAAAATGGTCTTACAGGATTCACTCTCGCAGAAGATAAGTTAGCTACCATTTGTTCCGAAAACTCAGAGCAAAATCTTGCACAGATAACACACTTTCTTGTTTCTCTGCGTATTGCAGTTTTCGCTCCCATAATCCAGTACTTTTGTTTTATCGCAAAGTTAACTAATTGTCTTGCATGCATATAATTAACATAGTAAAACTTCACTAATAATTTTGCAACAGGATGTTTCTTAGGCAATATTATTTGATGTTTCACAGACTCTGGTATGCTGGTATTTTTTAAACGCCCTTCTACACGTAGTATGCCACTCTTATCTAAGAATGGACTTAAAGAAATTAACGAACTTTTTTTAACACTCTCGCTTTCTCTAAAGTAGCTATTTCCTTTTTATAGCCAGTTCTTTGGACTAGTTTGATTAAATTATCATGCGCTTCTTTCAGTTCACTTGTTTCTAAGAAAGGAGTAAAAATCCTACCCCCTCATATTTCTTATTCTTTTATTATAAACCAAGCGCCAACTCTTTGTAACTTGCTCCAAATTGAAAACTTGTTCCAAAGATGATCAACTAATTCCAACTGAACTAAAAACATTTGACCGAATGTTTCCTTTGCCCTTTTAGTATTCCCGTACTGTCTACATTTGGTAACTCTCTAACCCATTGTTTCGGTCACCTCTCAAAACTTTTCCGAAGCCAAACTGGACCTGACCACCATTTTTCATTAAGTACCAAATTCTCAGCCGAGATTCCTCTAGTAAGCAAATCTGATGAATTATCCTCAGACAGACAATAGCATCAATCACTTAGACTCCATCTTTCCAGAATATCCACAATCCGATTGGCAACAAACCGTTTCCGTCTCTACTTACTTCCCTTCACCCATGCACCGCATTACAAGAATCACTCTAAAACACTATTCGTCCAATTTTGTCTATGAAAACACTCTTAAGATAATTTCTCCCTCTAGCATCTAACACCATGGCCATTAGCTCCAACCGCGACAGCGTTAGTTTTTTAACGGTTCCACTCAACTCTTTGAGATTATAAAGGATACTCTGTAATCCCCATTATCCTCACAATATCTAAAATAAACAACTGCTCCGTAAGCACTTAATAAAGAATCGCAAAACACATGTACTTCCGCTTTGAATAGTAAGGTTTATTAATTTTCCACTATCGTTACACCACGTTATCCACTTTTGCCGCAAATCCTACGGCAACTCGTCGACTCAATCACACGCTTTCTCCCAAACATCCTGTAACAATAACTGTATATGTATCACAAATGGCGCAATCAAACCAATAGGATCAAAAATTCTTGCAGCTGTCTGCAAAATACATCTTTTAGTGCGTCGCAATGTTTTCCAAGAATCCACCAAACCCTTCACCTCCAACGACAACTCATTCTTTCAGGATTCCAATTCAACCCTAGGACCTTTCAGCTGTTGAATTCCCCCTATCTCACTCTCACTAAGTCCATTTTCTATCCACAATTTTTCTAATTCTCTACTGTTCGACCTCAGTTTCCTCAAATTAAATCCACCACTCTTTAATATTAATACAGCATCCGTCGACAACTGAAATGATTTTCTCACATTGTCTAGACCATAAGAATCGTCTACGTACAGTGCTGAATTTAGCATTTCAAATGACTTCGATTTACTTCTCTCAATTTTTTTTATATGGTGCTCTATCGTAGAACGCAAAATGAAAGAGGAACTTTCACATCCCAACGGTAGTCTTTTCATTCGGCAATCTTTCAAAGAAAAATTACTCTTAGATTTCAAACTACAGTTAAAAGACTATCCGAACTTTGGTTGTTTCTTTATCTTCCCTAACAAATGCTCTATGATGTAGAAAATGCTAATGCTCATCTCTTCCACATTCCTCAATAAGTCCATTTTGTTTCTGGTCATTTATTATTTCCCTATGCTCATTGGCATCCCAATCATTTTTAGAAATATCCTTTCCTAATTCATCATACCGCATTTTAGCTACAAAATTTAAAAAATAATTATTTCTAATTAATCGTAGCTAAACTTCCATAATAAATCAGTTTCACATCTCTCATTCACGAATTTTAAATTTTTCTCAAATTCATCTATCAGCGCTTTATCAATTACATTTAACCCTTCTTTATCTTCAATTCCTAAAACATCAAGCTCCTAAAATACCTGAGCATCTGAAACGGCTACAGAAAAATTCACTGAAACTTCAGTTTTAAAACTTAGCTTGTAAGCATCTTGACTTTCCTGTAAAGCAAACCCGAAAATCGTTGCCAAGCAAGTACACTCATGTTCATAAATTAAGGATAATGCAAAATCAGGCATAGAAAGAGTTAGAAGCAAACCAAATTTGACTTGCTTGTAAAGCTTATTTATTAAACAAAAGGTAAAGAGCAAAAAAGGATGCTATATGTTTGATATTATTAAAAAAAATAGCGGTTTTTTCTCCCTGGAGCAAATTACAAAAAAAAACCTATTTACAAAAACCAATATTACATGGTTGGTATGATTGTTAATACATTGTATGTCTCCCAGACGATGCAATACAGTCCATACAACGCCTAGTATAACAACATGCTGAGTATCAAATTATCGATCTGATCTTGGGAGATATTACGCCACTCAAAAAGCAATGCCCTCCGAAGTTCCGGTAGACATATAGGAGGAGGTTGACGGGCTGCAATTCGTCGGCCAAGCATCTTCCACACGTGCTGAACTGGATTCAAGTCCAGTGAGAATGCTGGCCAGTCCATACGGGTGATATCATCCGCTCGAAGGCATTCGCTTAAGATGTTTGCACGGTGAGGACGGGCGTTGTCATCCATAAACACAAATTGTGCGCCCATGGCGCCCCGAAACAAACGTACATGTTGTTCCAGAATGACCTCCCGATAGATTTGGCTTGTCATGGTTCCAATTTGAACACGCAGGTCAGTTCTGGAACACAGAAATTCCACTCTCACCACCGTAACGGTGTCGTTCAATGATGTTTTCTTGGTGGTAACGGGTACCTGGAGCTCTCCATATGAAAGTCCGGCGAGAGTCAGACTGCAAGCTAACCCTGGACTCGTCGGAAAACATCACACAAGCCCACTGTTGCGGTGTCCACAATGCACGCTCTCTGCTCCAGGTTAACCGCAGGCGACAGTGAGTTGCAGTACGTGGAACGCATCTGACAGGTCTACGAGCATATAGACCAATCTGCCCTAAGCCTCTGTACACGGTCTGCCTTGAAATTGTCGTACCAGTGGCTTAAGAGAGCTGACGAGACAGGTCTGAGGCTGTGCTCCGCCTGTTTCTTTTGGCAGTAACTGCCAAATACCGGTTCTCATTCGGCGTTGTAACTCTGGGGCGACCTGTGCTGTAACGTCTATTCACATTACCATCATCTTGGAATCGTTGCCAAAGCCTGGAGATGACACTCTGGGCAATTTCAAGTTCGTCTGATACTTCCAGTTGGGTACGCCCACATTCCAGACGGCCGATAATGTCATAACTTTGTGTCATAACTATTCGGTTATTGCACTGAAATGCTTATAAAGCGCCTGCGAACAATTTTACTTCTTTGCATGTATTTCTGATATATCATTCTCTTATACTCTCGTCATTGTGACGTATCATCGGTGTCATCTGGTTACTTCCTGAAATTTGCATATGATTCTTGAAGATGTGTGTAGTGATTTTACAGGTGATATATTTATTTTAGAGTTCGATTTCCGCGTGACTTCGAATTATCCTTAATTTATGGACATTAGCGTAGAAAGGGAGATAAAATATTTGATCTCAAGATTACAGTTTTTACAATTTTCAAAACAAAATAATCAAACCTGTTTATGAATATTCTGAATTACAAATTAATCAGTGTAAACCGAAACAATTAATCAGTTTTTAAAAACTTTGGCCTCTTTTGGTATTATCCAATATTTCTGCTTTTTCAGTTTATAAAGGTTTCTTTGGAACGTATTTAAAACATTCTAATGGAAATATCACAAGTAATATCAATTCTTCCATTCTCGAAAGAAAATATTAAATTAAGACAAGGAAAACGCTTCATAAAGCTTAGATATTTGAAGCCTATAAAATAAAATATCGGGTTCTAACGAAAGTTTCTGGTTACCGCAAATATCGTCTGCGCAACAATTCGCGTTGGTGTGTTTAATCATATTTTGCAAACGACTTTTGGAATTTGGAAAAAAACAGACTTGCTTTAGAACACTGTGTTGTGAAATTTGTAAAACTCTACTTATCATTAATTACAAGGTATCTGAAATGAAATTATCACGCTACCAGATTAGAATCATCATTTACTTCCAATTTTGTTGCAAAAAAAACAGCTACAGAATGCCACTAAACCATGTGTACAGCTTTAGATACTAGTGTATCATATGATACTGAAGGTTTCGTACCGAAATTTAAAAAACAATGACATTCAAGAAGCAGAACGTATAGGCCGTTTTACTGATCTTGATGAGACCTGTTTGGGAGGACGTGTGGAAGAAGATCAGTATGCAGTCACTTGAGAACTTGCTAACGAGTTAGCCGTTAGCGCCATGCCCATTAATCGCGCTATGCATCGCATAACTTTGACGTACATTTTCAATCGCAGGGTGCCGCACGAGCTGACTCAAGTAGATAAGGACAAACGTGTTCGAGCCTGCACTAATTTGCTCGAATATCAACGCAAGGACAAAATTCTGGGCCGGATAGTCACTTGTGATGAAAAGTGAATTTACTTCAACCGGGTAAGCCCATCGGCAGCGTCGAAAAGCGCAATTTGACTAACAAAGCAATCATGCTTTGTATCTGGTGGAATTGCCGTGTTATGATCCACAGAGCATATATGTGAAAAAGTATGACCATCGACAGTAAGATATACAGCGAGATGCTAATCCGTGTTGACGCTGCTTTTAAGAAAAAAGTCGATTTGAGTTCCGGCCCAAACAGGTAATGTTCCATTAAGATAATACAAGACCATATGTATCTGCTTTCACCGTCTGGACTCTGTACGGACTCGAATGGAAATTTTTGAAACACCCACCATATAGCATCGACATCACTCCTTCAGAATGATACCTTTCTTCCCACCTGTAGCTATATCTTGCTAGTGTTATCTTCTATTCTGCACGGGAAGTCCGAAATGAGGTTGATTTGTTTTTGGAGTCTCAGCAGCCACGTTGCTGAGCCAAAGGCTTTGAGAAACTACCAAAACGTTGTCAGAAAATTATAGAATTGGACCGTGATTACTACGCGCACTCACTAAAGGTATTGCTTTCATACGTTTTCTTCTAATTTTATCAAGAATGTTTTTAGCGGAAAACTTTCGTTACAACCAGCTATATTTCTTACTGTATCTATTCTCTCCATGGTTTGGTGCTGTTAATTATAATTATAGAAGAAAATTGGATTTGTTAAATAAATGTTATAATATACCATGGTCATATTAAATACAGAATTAGTGATCACAGGAAAGTTTCAGTAAATTTCTTCTGTACTGTGAAAAATAAAACCATGCAGCATCATTCCTAAAATGTGCCTATATTCTTTGAAATAAAATCGTATATACGTATATATAGCCAAAAATAATGCATGCGTTCTTTTTTTAACAAAAATACACTGATGGAAAAGCAAATCCCAGCACCAAGAAGGAATTATCCTAGATAAACGAAATTTGGTAGACGTGTTGATACATTTAAAAGATGATGTCCGAAGTGTGGCGGCAGTAGCACCTCTGTGAACATGCAAATCCGGTTTGCTTTAAATACGCGCTGTAATGTTCGTGAGCATTATTTATCGTTTAAATTTGACGTAATGATCTGATGTTAGGGAAGCATGCCTTTAAGAAGACGAAGAAGCCATTATCAACAGCTCAGTGGTTTTGAACGTGATCGTGTAACAGAGCTACGAAAAGGTTGATTTTCTTTCCGCTGTACTGCTGAAAGATTTGGCAGGAATATAACCATTGTGCATGATTGATGGCAGCAGTGGATTAAGGGAAGGTACTGGCTCAAGAAGACCGGGTTTCGGACCACTACGTGGTACTATTAAGAGGGAAAACCTCCGTGTTCGGGGAAAGGCCGTGGCGCATCGTACTGCAGTAGAAGTTTGAGGTGCAGTTGGTACCACAGTGACAAAACGAACTGTTACAAATCGGTTACTTGAAGACCAGCTCCGAGCCAGGAACATGCATTCCACTGACTCCAACATACTGTCGTTTGCGACGTCAGTGGTGTCAAGTTGCAGCTCACTGGAGACGGATTAAAGGTCTGTTGTGTTTTCTCATGAAAGCAGGTTCTGCCTTGGTGCCAGTGTTGGCCGTGTGTTGGTTACAAGGATACCAGCTGAACGCTTGCAGCCAGTCTGTCTGCAGCCTAGACACACTGGACCTACAGCTGGAGTTATGGTCTGGGAAGCAATTTCGTATGACAGTAGAAGCACTTTCGTGGTTTTCCCATGCATCCTACTGGAAATTTGTACTTCATTCTAGTGTTTCAACCTGTTCTGCTTTCATTCATGAACAGCATTCAAGAGGAGAATTTCCAACAGGACAACGCTCGCTCTCATCGCTGTTATAACCCAACATGCTCCACAGACATATTGCCTTGCCTTGCAGATCATCAGATCTTTTTCCAATCGAGCGGAATGGGACATCACTGGAAAAAAACTCCAGCGTCATCCGCAACCAGCATTAACCATCCCTATATTGACCGACCAAGTGCAACAGATATAGAACTTCATTCCACAAACTGGCGTCCGGCACCTGTATGCACGTTTGCAGGCTTGCATTCAAACTCTGGCGATTACACTGCTTATTAACGTAACAGCATTTCACATTTGAAATGGTTCTTCTCGTTCTCGTATTACCGTGCGATCTTGAAAATTTAAACAATTAAATATGTTACCTAGACAAACGGATTGGGGAAATGTTTTATACTTTATATTATTTTTTTCTTGGTTCTGGATTTTCCTCTGTCAGTGTATTTCTATAGAGCGTAAGCAAAGGATTTTTTTTTGGATACAACATGTTGATTTGAAAAAATCTCCTTCTGAAAATTGCTTTGTCTCGTGCAAGTAAATAAATACATAAATAAATGTGAAAAATAATACGCAAAATAAAGAAGTATTAAAAATATGATTACTTAAATCTTCAGGCTTCAACTTTAATTTACATATTCTAAACATTAGCTTAAAATTGAACACATTTAAACATTAGCAATTTCGGAGTTTTAAAGATATGAATGTAAATGTAATCTTTCTTTACGCTCTTTCCCAGTACAGTATGTAAATTTAAAACAGTTAAAGGTGGAATGCTAAGCTGATAAAGAAATAGGAAGGAATAATGTTACAACTTTGCATTATTGACAATTTTTAATGTCGTTCCCACTTGCGTAACTTAGATATTTAGTAGTAAAAAAAATTTCCAAAGGAAATCCCGCATAACTTAGATATTTACAAGTAAAAAAAATTTCCAAAGGAAATACCGTAAAGAAATTTGATCGCTTTGTTTAAAATCTTACTATATTTTGTTTCCCTTTCTCTGGCGGGGATGGGACTATTCACCGTGGCCGTTTCGCCGTCAAGCTGTTTTCCCGTCAGGACGTTTAGCCGTCATTACGTTTCGCCCTCGGAATCGTCAATACATATTGTTCTTTACACTAGCGGGCAAGCCCGCCAGCTGAGCGGGCTGAGCCCGCTTGTTCGTCGGGACGCCCGCT
>KK122589.1:964883-985688 GCA_000611955.2 Stegodyphus mimosarum | reverse complement strand
TTTACAAAATATGAAATCAATAATAAAACAAATTCCAAATTTCAAATTTGGGCTTCCAGATTCCCATATTCGGGTGGAAGCGTTCAATATTCAAAATTTGATGGCTCTAGATATCGTTGTTTTATCACAATGCGAGAAACATACATACATTTATTCAGATTCTTCTTTATTTAATTTCTTTAAATATAATACAGGGCGATAATATTTGGTGGCAACAATCTGAAAAGTGAAACAATGCTTTTAGTGAATCGACGCAAAATTCCAAAACGAAATTAATAGTCCTTCTGGGCAAATTGCCCCTTTGGACAAATCATGTTTAGAATTTTCGCGCATTAAGCTGCTGAAAAATTATCAGCAAGTATTTCTTACTTTATGTCTTTATTTATATATACTCACCCCTTTTAACCGACATAAAATCCTAATGAGGTTTTTAATTTTAGTAATCGTTCATCTTTGTCACCTACTTTCTTTGGCGACAACAAATTTAAAAAAAAAAATTGTTTTTCGACAAATGACGAAATCTAACTTCGGATGCGATCTAATGGTTGCTATACTTATATTTGAGAAAGTTTTATACTCGTTATAAAAAAATAACGAGTCATTGGGTATTCACATCAAATCTTTTTCTTTCATTTTATCATGAAAAGGGATTTTTACTCTTTATCATGCGAAAATAAAAATGTTTTATTTTTAAATTGTGTAAGCTTCTGGTAAAATAAAATGAGATAAAAAAATCTGATGTGTACACTACATAACTTCCTTGTACGGAATGTTAAATTATACGCAATTTTCCTGCATTTCAGTTAAACATATTGAATTAACAGTTAACGAATTTTGAATAAATCTACTTCGTCGATAGCACAAAATCACAATACAATAAATGCAAGTTCACTATATTTATTTACTATAGCCACACTTCGGCGGTACATTCACTTAACAGCGTTGCATCTCATTCATTTTATAACTCAGAGTGAACAAAAAATATAGCATCTGAAGAATTACCCCAAGTTCTATACAAATACTATAATAAATCTAAAACGACGTATAAAAGAAATTAAACGAATAAAAAAGAAACAGTTTTTCACAGACGATTCAGCGCCGGTAACCTAAAGCGCATACGCTACTAATTAATTCAGTTCTCACTTCTCGGTAAGGCAAAAATACATAAAAATTCAAAATTTTTTCCTTAACAATTCAATATATAGAAAAACATAAAACACCAAGTATAATTAAAAAGATTTAAAAAATCTGATGTGTGCACCACATGACTTCCTTGTATTGAATATTAAATTATATGCAGTTTTCCTGTTTTTTATTTAAATATATTAAATTAACAGTTAACGAATTTTGAATTAAGTCTACTTCGTCGATAGCGCATAAACCACAACAGAATAAATACACTCTAAGACTAAGACTGATATTATTACCGAACTATTGCACAGAGCAACTTTGCCGGTTCTTGATATCAAGCCCTAGGGCACATGACATGTATGAATCTGGACGTGGAAATAATCTTTGAAAAGAAAACGGAGCAAAGGAAAAGGAGAGAAGCTTCAAAAAGGACCATGGTAAAAAGTTCTCAACAAGACGAGAGAGATGAGCATTCCATGAGAATCCTAAGACAAAGGAGGAACACCTTCAAGATACAAAAACTAACATCAAAGACTATGCTGAATACAACAATTCTTCTATTCTACTATAATACAACAATGCAATCATATTCAGTACAACTAAAATACAACTCAATACAAATAAATGCACTCTTTAAATTTCACTATATTTATTTACCATAGACACACTTCGGCTCTAAACACACAGGATTTCACAGATGATTCAGCGGCGCTTACCTAGTGCGCATGCGCTCCTAATTAATTCAGTTCCCACTTCGTGGTAAGGCAAAAATACATTAAAATTCAAAATATTTTCATTAAAATCGAAAAATATAGAAAAACATAAAACACCAAGTACAGTTAAAACAATTAAAAAAACAATTTTTACAATTAAAATTACAATTTGTATGCAAAAACAACCTAATAATTTAAATAATAATTCCAGAATGAATCAAGCATAATTTAATTCGCAATAATAGAAGAAGACGTTACTTTGTTGTTCCGAAGCTCAGTTTCTCTAGACTGGCAACAAATCCACTATTCTGCTAAGCTTCAAATGTAAACAAATATGGGCGCTATCATAACCTAACATTAGGCTTAGTCGCACTTAAAAAACTATTAAATTGTTGATAATTCCACAATTATTCCATGCAGATTAACTAAAGACATAAAATCGTAACGATAAGAACAACATGATTCAATCATTTTAAAGCGAAAAATGCACAATTTACATACATATAAGAATAAAGAGACTGAGCTCACTGAGCCGAGTAACAGAGTGGATATATATATATATATATATATTTACACTGCTCGACATTGAAAATGCAACACCAAGAAGGAGTGGTCAGAAATTTATGTAAATTTTAGAGTAGACTCACGTCACTGTGTTATGAGAATGATGTGAAATGCGCAGCTCTCCGACGCATATGAAGTAAGATATACGGGAAGAAACGTGCAACATTCGTGTCGTTATTTCTGCCAGACGAATTATCGAAGAAAGTTGGTTTTTGTCCCGGAGGATACTTGTAATAGGAGAGAATGCCAGGCCGCCGTCAACCAAAGCACTTCCAACAGATAGACGACTTTACGAGGGTATGGTGATCGGACTGAGAAGGGCGGGTTGGTCCAGCTGATACCCACATGTTCTACTATCCTGTTCAACTGCTTGGTGGCTTAAACATTTTGTTTATATATTGTGCGTATAGTCTGATGGATATTAATTTGTTTGTTTTGCCAGTCACATATTCGATCGAAATTATTGTCATGGACCTCGATTTGTAAATTGTATATTTTGTAATTTCTGTACAAACTTTGCGAATTGTGCTGTGTGCATTTTTTTTAAGAGGGAAACCCTTTTAAGATCATTTGGTCTTTTAAAGACTAGGCGGATCGCGCCTCCCCGCATTTCACATTTCACCCAGATGGATGCGAGCGCGGTGCATCAGCTATGGCGAACATGGTTGGAACAAGGAAATGTATGAAGAAGGAGGGGTGCAGGCGCAGCCAAAGTGACGTCAGCACGCGTGGATCTACGCATCCGCCGACAAGCTGTGGCGGTCCCACAAGTCACTTGTACCGCGATTCTGCAGCATGTGCAAGATACCCTGGATGTTCCTGTGCCGACCAGAACCATTTCCCTTCGATTGGTTGAACGTGGCCTGCACTCACGACGTCCGTTAAGAAGACTGCAATTGACCCCATAGCATAGACGCCAACATTTAGAATGGTGCCGGAATGGAGCGATGTGGATGACAGAATGGCGAAACAGATGAGTCACGCTTCTGTTTATCCAGAGACAGTCGCCGCATACGTGTGTGGCGTCGACGTGGAGACAGATCTAATCTGGCAGTAGCTGTAACCCCCCCCCCCTGCGACACTGAGGCATAATGGTTTGGGACGCTATTGCCTACGATTCCAGGTCACCTCTACTTCGTATTCAAGGCACTATGACGGCCCAACGATACTTGGATAATGTACTGCGGCCGGTGGCAATCCCCTACCTTCAGGAGCTGCCTAATGCAATTTTTGGATAACGCCCGACCACACAGTGCTCGCATCTGCCAACATGCTCTGCAAGGTATACAGATGCTTCCCTGGTCACCGTACTCTTCTGACCTGTCACCAATCGAACATGTGCGGGATGTGATTGGACGCCGTTTGCAGACTCTGCCCCTGCCTCGTTCAGAAGACAAACTGTGGCAAATAGTTGAAAGGTAATGGAGACCCATCCCTCAGGACACCACCCGCACTCTTACTGACTCTATGCCTAAACGTGTTTCTTCGTGCATCGCTGTCCGCGGTGGTCCTACATCCTACTGAGCCGACGCCGTTCTCGCTCTTTATTCTGACTATCATTTTGAAATAAAGATCACTTATTGCTGCTTGCTGTCTCTGTCTTTTTTGCAAATTTCATCACTTTCTGATCACTCCTTCTTGGTGTTACATTTTCAGTGTCGAGCAGTGTATATACTTTTGGTGCGGCCAATGCAATCAAAATACGAGGTGCACATCCACATGTTATAGCAGTCCTGTATACAAAGTTTCAGCGTTCTGAGTCTATTCCTTTTTGAGTTATGCGAGATACATACATACATACGTATGTACGTGCATACATGTATGCACGTACAGACGCTACGAAAAATCTCTTCAGAGTCTATTTTAAATAAGTTTTATATTTTTTGGGGGGAAAAAGAGTCTTTTATTCTGTCCTTACGTTTAGATATTACGCAAAAAGATCATTAAATTGCATTCGTTAGCGGTCAAAATGGATTTTTTCGTTGAAATATGATACCCGAAATTTTTCTGGATTACAATAGTTCCTTTTTACTTCGTACCAGGAAGTAAAATTAAATACAACTTTGCTACGTGTATTATAATGAATATGTGTTTAACCTACAAAGGGGGTATGTAATCTGGAAACTTAAGATTGTAGAGACATTAGGTTATTTAGAAGTAGGAGAGCTGAAAAATGTGCAACGCCTTTGCCGGGAATCGAACCACGGACCTCTCGGTTACGCGTCGAGCATGCAGACCACTACACCACGAAATCATGCGAAGAAGGCGGAGAAATACCATATATACTCCCCCTTTTAAAGGGCGAGTGGGGTTTTGGTGACCCAATCGCCAAATCCCGGTGGTGGAGAATCATCATTCACCACCTTTTTTAGTTCGGGCGCCAGTGTAGAGACATTAGGTTATTTAGAAGTAGGAGAGCTGAAAATGTGCAACGCCTTCGCCGGGAATCGAACCACGGACCTCTCGGTTACGCGTCGAGCATGCAGACCACTACACCACGAAGGCATGCGAAGAAGGCGGAAGAAATACCTTATAAGATTAAATATTAGAATGAGGTAAATTTTAGTACCTTAAAAAAGACCTTAACCATGAAAAAAATGTTAATATAAATACAGCAGTTAAAAAGTATATAATTCGATCTTAGTATTCAGATTTCAATTCAACGATTGAAAATATTTAACCGAAATTAATTCTGTTGACCTACTAATTTAAATAAGAATTTCCAGAAATTCTACATACAAAGTACTAAGTCATATATTTAAAACGAACTGCTGTGCCAGACGGTAAAAGAAATTAAAATTTCATAGATTTTTCGAATATTTGAATGGCATGTGATTCCAAGTAGCTGTGATATTTGCTCTACATGGAATATGATAAACATTTACCATGCGGAATACTGGTTTTCAGCTGTTAACAAATAAAAGTAAACGCATCGATGTTTTCAATGTGACCTCTGCGATTTCAGCTTAGCATTAATTCTGAAATACGTTATGAATTAAGTTATTACCTTTTTATTTTTTTTGTTAAAGTAGATCCTCGAAAAAATCAAAAGTTGATTTATTTACAATGAAAATTTTTTATCGGTGCATATACATGATAATGATATCTGGCTTAAGAGTTTGCCAATACGACGTTATAGATATAGACTGCCACTAAATGTGTCACGGCAGAACTTCAACAAGAAAAGCTAAACAAAGTTCCGAATGGAAATCGCAACGAAATTTTAAGAGGCGATCAAGAAATTAACAAAACAGCAGATACAAAGTATGGAATTTCACAGCCATCCGAATACTCCAGAACAGAGTGTATGACATGGTGCAGGGGCTCGCAATATTTAATTCCATATTTTGGAAAACGTAGTGCATCTACGAGGTTTGAGGTATTCTAGCGTCAGGTTAGGTTACTTAAATACTATAAAGCACAAGAGGACTATCTGCGAAATAGGAGGGATACTTTCGTGGAAGACGTTTTAAAGGTAACTGAATAGTATTCAAGTTACGCATACGTAAAATCATGAAAACTCCAATGTAACCAGCCAGTTCGCCAGAATATGAACCTTGTCCAAATTGCAACTGTTAACGATTTTACTGCTGAGTCAACTTGTAGAGTTCTAATTGTGTAGAACTTAAAATCAGTATTCTTCAGATTTACTAGATTGACAAGCGAGTTAATTGACAAGCACTCAAGTCTGAATTAAAATCACAAAGTCTTGCGAAGGTTAAAATAGCCTTTTTATTTAACATTTCCAAATTAAACAGAAAGCACAACTTGTGTTTACGAAACAAAACTAATCCATTGTATTTTCATTTTACCAACCTTTGCTCTTACATCCAATAATTAACATAATAATAATAAAAAAAGTTCATTTTCTAGATATCAAGAAAAGGAAAATTACATTTTATCCGTTAAATAATTGCTAAGGGGCACTAGTTCTTATGTAAATACAAATTCTTCACTTGAAAATACAAATATGCGTCCATCACCTTTTACACGGGAATATAGTTTGACGACGTCCACTTGTTTTATGCATTCGCATTAGACATGTGTGCACGTAAGCCCTCTGCAAGGTGTAAAAAAAGGCATGGAGTTTCTTTTGTAATAAGACACATATATTCGTTTGTGTGTGCAATACGCCTCCCTGTTTCGCATTCATATAGTGATTAAGAGTGACGACTGCTATATTCTTTGGCCCAAGTTTGAATCTCGGAAAACGTCTGGATGTATATAAATGTAGAATGTCTTTTCGAAATGAGGACACTTAAGCTACCGTCGACCAAAAGTCATCTCGAGAGGTTGATGGCCCGTGAAGAGACGTAGGACAGCCTTAGATCTATCCCTTGGCATGTTCTCCATCAAAATTCGACCCGTACCTGACCAACTCGTTCTGTCAAACAGAAACTTTTTCCTCTTGTTCATGATGAATTTATACACTTAGATTATGTTTAGATCGGAAAGATTAGTCACAATAACATAATACATATTCAATCGATGTAAAATGGAAACTGAAAGCTTAAAAATCTAACTCTATTAGGCGATAAACCTTTGTTCAGAAGATTTTATGATATTTTAAAATTCTACCAATTTTTTTTTAAGATAAGTTACCACTGACGATCAAAAGTTCAGATTTATGAACTTTTGTCTCTTCTGCAGAACATTAGTGGCTAATTTGTGTAGTCTTACGTATTTCTACATGAGTAGCTTCATGCAATATTTTATTTTTGCTCCTTTGAAGAAGCTAAGAGTTAAAGTTAGGAAAACCTTCCTTAATTGATGTGTTAGACTTCTGATATTGTAGAACCCATTTGCAGCCGAAGAGAATTCTAACTTTGTTTTGAAATTGATCTATGATAATGACAGAATGGTATATACTAGCGTACGTCTTCCGTCAATGCTAGCTGGTTTCCTTTAGAAAACTTTCAACAAAGACCCAAAGCAGTAAGAATCTCTAATAACTTCATTTTCCTGCTTTGCTTCGAGCAAAATCGTTTGCAGCAGGTCTCCAACCTCCATCCGTTAAAATGATAATCTTCTCAGCCCGCGGTAAAGGATTAATTCTAAAGCATTATTACCCGCATTTTTTAATTCCTGTTTTCTTTTAGGAGAACATTTTAAGATTGTATTGATACAAGGTAGACCACAAGAGTTGGATGATTTTGAGATTGAAATCAATGCCATGAAATATAATTCGCACAGTCATTTATATGTTAAAACAACAAGGCATAGAGTTTGGTTCATTGTAACATTGTCATTCTTCTCTTAAGCTTCTTATTTTTTGAGCAATGTATTTTTCCGATACATTGCTCAAGAAATAAGTGCCAATTGGACATCGTTCCTCTAGTCTGTGATGCAGGTTTTGCTTCGGTGTTTGAATCGTATTGAATAGTTTAGCTGCAGATGTTTTCTGTAATATTATCTAAATTCGGTAATGTTCCCAGATTGCTTAATGTATACAAAAAATTGAAGATAATCCGAGAGAAAGTAGTAACATATTATTAAGCCTGAAGAACTTGCCGATAGTGGAACATATCGTGCTTCAGAAATCATGCAAGAGGGATATATTTTTTGAAGCACGGCCACGAATACTTTTGCAGTGCGACATGCTGGAACTAAAACCTTTCAACATCTGCGGCATTACTATTTTATACTAACGAAGAGTTTGTCAGATTCCGCGAGGAGCATTTGGAAAATACGCTGTTCAAAACTTAAGAGGCTGAAGAGAAAGAAGAATGGCATTATTATGATAAATAGCATTGTGCAAGGTTATAATGCATTACAATAGAGTTCTCTCTCTGGCTGAGTTGTTAATTTTGCTGAATACTGATAATCTGACCTGAGTTGCGGCGAAAGGTCTGATTATATGATTGATTGGTTTTCGTGATTTTTACCATGCGTAACGTGAATGCGAGACTTTTTCCCTCAAAACACCCTCCACGAATACACCCTTCCCCTTACACAAGTAGCCCTCGTGTGCTTTGCCATATTCAAATAATCTATCTAAACGTTGATTGCAATATTGATAGAAGATTCTGTTATAAATGATGTCTAAATGTTCGCAAAAAAGTGCGACACATATGAATGCTTTTCTACAAAGTAAAAACATGGGCGCAGGAGAGCAAACAAAATTGCACCGCCAAATAGCATTCATAACGCCGAATCTAGTCACACTTCACCGTCTTCCTAGCTGTCCGCCTTTCCTTTCAATTAGATTTCACGCTCTGAATGAGTGCTCCTGTTTCTCCTAGAGATGGCTCCAGAATTAAGTCTAAAAAATCTGAAATATAGTGTAATTGCTGAATCGGTTAACCTTTCAAGGACTACCGAAGTGAAGGAAAAGGAGCTTTAAGTGAAATGAAAGGTATGATACGGTGTTTCACTGGGATGCTGGTGGTTTATTTGAAACGAACAGCGTGACTAAAGGATCTTGAATAGTCTGAATCACATTTTAAGTTATTGCCACCCAATATTAAAGCCCTGCATTATATTTAAAAAAATTGAATAATGAAGAATCTGAATGAATGTACATATGTTTCTCGCATTGCGAAAAAAACAACGTTACCTAAAGACATCCAATTTTGAATAACGTAGTCCTGCACTTCAATATGGGCATCTGAAGGCCCAAATTTGGAATTTGTTTTATTATCTATTTTATATTTTGTAAACCTTTAACGAATTTTTGATTAACAAACTCAACAATTTCAAAGTGAGCAATGGCAACACTGTACGAAAAAAAAACAATAACGACAACTAAAAACAGTGTTTTACTGGTATTATGTTGTTGGCGTACCAATGCAAAGACGTTACAATGTCTAACGGTATTTTGCGTAGAATGACGCTCTGTAGCACTTCTTAAATCCCGTTTTGAATCCTCCGTGAAAAAAAAAGGCCCTTTGGGTGTAATATAAAATCTGAAAGCTGTCAGTTTTTTTTTTATTTTATTTTAATGTTTTTTAATTCGTTTAAGGCAAATTAACTGTTCATAATGTCTATATTTAAAATAAAAATTTTGAAAAGAATACATATTTTTTTCTATGTTACTTCTCTGCATCGATAAATCTAAATTCATTTTGATCTGTAGGTATATCCTCGCAATACTTAGGCATCAGTAATAGCTGATTCAGTGCTCATTCAGTTGCAGCAATATGTTATGATTTCTATATATGTAATAATATGGTACATTAATTGTTGCAAAAGTTTGATATAAGAGTTATCGTGGACGAAACACTCGTCACACATACACCGGACAGACAGACATGATTGTAAAAATAGAAAAACGTGTTGTGGGGAAGCTGCAGATAAAATAAATGCACATAAAAGTTTAATAAGGAAAAAGGAAGGGAACAAGACAACAAGGAAATAATGTAATTAATGTTTTCGATGAAATTATTCAAGGAAAAAGCAAACATTAATTACATCGATATGCATGTCTAAATAAACTCAATCCTACTTCAAAATCTCCTGAAACTCCTAGTACTCAGTTTTTTTCCCCTTCCTTCAGCTTTAGCTTCTGTTTATAACATATGCACTTTTACCCTTTTTTTAAACATTTGTGTTACTACTGGAGTCCAAGCGCAGTATTTTCGAACTGCGCAAGCATATTTGCTGAGAGAAAACGTGACTAGTGTTTTCGGTCATCGGCAAGCAGAGACAGATAGATGGACGGACCATGTTATCTGCGAAACGAATCGGCCTCTCTTGTCAAGGCTGTTTGCAGTCTTAATGACAACACGAATGGAACGAGTGCATAATGACCACTGATTCGTGCAGCAGGATCTATAATTATGTTTCCTGAAAGAGTACTATTAAGCGATTGCTCGATTATGCACTATTCTCTTTTTAGTGCGCTGTAAGCAGTGGTCGCCAATCTTTTGACATCCCTGTTACATTATTGATAACGCAGCGCACAGATGCTGGATTAAAACACTTTCTGAATGCATTCAGTGTTATTAGAAGGCCGATTATATTTAAGCAAAATTTTACATGCTAATACCATGTGATAAACGCCATGACCGATAGCAGCAGTTTCAAACTTGCGACCCGCGGGTCGCCTGCGTATTCAAAAGCAATTTTCCGCAGCCTTGAACACATTTCCCTGGGCAAGAATTTGAAGAAAAGTTTAAGATTTTAGTTTTAATCTAATTTTACATTATTTTCATTGCTTTTAAAAAACGAACGTGAGTAACGCCCCAGAAAATTTACAAAGCTAATTAATTTACACTTTGATATAAATATTATTCGCAGATTTTACGGTACAGATTCTAATAAACCTTTTCCCCAATAATCAAAAGATAAATACCTTCGGTTACAAATTTTTGCAATAAGAAGAATCGCTTTGTTTGCGAACATACTTATACTTTGTAGCGTCGCTAGGTTATTTTGTTGCCGGAGACATGAAAAATGAGCAATGCCCTCACTGGGACTCGAATCTAGACCTCTCGAATAAGCGCGTCGAATGTGCTACCGTTACACCACGAAGGCATGCAGAAAGGAGGGAGAAAATACGTTATGCACTCCCCTTTTTACAAGGCGACTGGGGATTAGTCCCCGAATCCTGGTGGTGAAGAATCATCATTCACCACCTTTTAGTTCAGGGACCACTGTAGAGACATTAGGATTTTTTGGAAACGGGAGATGTGAAAATGTGCAATGCTATCTCCGGGACTTGAGCCTGGACCTCTCGAATACGCCCCGCGTGCGCTACCGCTCCACCACGAAGACATGCAGAAATAAGGAGATCATATAACGTGAACAATTTTTTCTGCAGTTGAAAATTAATAAAATAGTGTTCCGGTTTGCTGAATACACTGGTGTGCAAAAATTAAGGACGAAGTCGAAAAATTAGCATATCAGCTGAACGAAGAGGCAAAGCGGACAGAAAGACCAATCAGGAGATTAAGTAAGGTGATGTACGGTAGCACATGCGCAGATATGCAGGTAGACGTAATGGGGGAGTGTCTGAGTAGTATAAAGCATTTGTCGGTGTAAGATCAGTATTTCTGGCAAAGAGATTGCACGCCGGATAGCAGTTAAAATCACACCGAGTTGCTGCCTCAGCGAAAAATGGGGAATAATCAATCTGTTAGACGACATCTGGATGCTTTTACCCGAGGTCGAATCATTGGGAAGTTGGAGGAAGGCCGCAGTGTGACAAGTGTGGCTGCAGATTTCGGAATTGCTCACAGCATCGTTTCACGACTTTGGAGACAATTTCAAACTACAGGAATCCGGGGCTTTAGTAGTGGTCGTCCCCGAGGAACCACATCCGCAGATGACCGGTATATGACCGGCAGATGACCGCAGATGACCTTACAGGCCAGAAGAAACAGGCGGCAGACAGCGGGAGAAATCGCTAGACACACGACACAGGCGACTGGATGACCGATATCGCGTTTTACCGTGGACAGAAGACTGCACGGTGGTGGTCTGTTTGCACGACGCCCTGTACCAACGCCTTCTTAAACAGAAGAAGGCGTTGCCTGTACGGTGTGTACCTCTAACGCCTGCCCATCGGAGAAGGCGTTCTCTGTGGTGCCGGGAACACCGGAATTGGAGAGACAATGAATGGGGACGAGTACTCTTTACATATGAGAGCAGATTCAGTCTGAGTAGCGATTCTCATCGCATACTCATCTGGAGAGAGCGGGGAAGCCGCAATCATCCCTCGAACATCATTGAAAGGGACAGGTATGGAGGTGGCGGTGTTCTCGTTTGGGGAGGCATCATGCTTGGTAGTCGTACAGACCTTCACATCTTCGACGCAGGTTCAGTCAACGGGACCCGTTATTGTAACGAGATTCTTCTTCCATATGTGCGTCTTTTTAGAGGCGCTATGGGTCCGCAGTTCCTTTTCATGGACGACAATGCACCATGTCATCGCACAGTAGCTGCCGAACAGCTCTTAGAGAGTGAGGATATTGAACGTATGGATTGGCCGGCACGATCTCCGGATCTCAATCCCATCGAGCATGTATGGGATTTTCTAGGCAGACGCTTGGCAGCTCGTACCTTACCACCAGTAACGATTCCGGAGCTTCGATTGGCGCTGCAAAACAAATGGGCAGCAATGCCTCAACAACTCATTGACACCCTCATTCTCAGCATGGGCAGACGCTGTGAAACCTGCCTAGCAGTCAGGGGAGATCATATCCCCTATTAAAGACCGGATGTTTCTTGCTGGACACCCATCACAGGGATGTTTCGGCCTTCAGTCGCATTGCGCTCCATGCTACTTTTTCAATAAAGCTTCCTTTTATCCCTCTGATTTCTCTTTTAGTAAGTGTTGCTTACATTACTCATGTCCTTACGTATTGGGGATCTTACGGTACTAAATGTGTTGATTTGGAAAGCTTTTGTACAAAGTTATATTAAAAAAACCGTCTCGTCCTTAATTTTTGAACACCAGTGTATATTAGCGGTTGGAAAGGGGAAACAAATTCCAGATTAGTGAAGAACTTCAACTTTTCTACCTAAAAATCTATCAAAAAAAAAGAATTATGAATGCTAGAATAAAGTAAAATTTGCTGAAAAACTATTTTGAAGTCTTTAGTGAGAATGGTCAGTCAGAATATAAAATATCCAAGGAAGAATTTCTAAAGTAGAATTTGTAAGGTTTTATTTTTATCAACCCAACTAAGTTCGTGAACTGCCATCAGAATGTAAATTAGTTAATATATAAATATATTTCTGTTTTCTAAGTTTTTCAGAATGCCTGACTGCTGCATAGATCGGCCGTCACTCTGTGTTATTTTTCCTGCTCTAGAAATTGAACTCGCCGATTTAAGCTTCTGCTACGATTTCTTCGCTCTGTATAAGGGGTGTAGCAAGGTTTAGTTAAGCGTGTTAATTTTGTACTCTCCATTTGATTCTCTTTGAATGTGTGTCTTGGTTATCCGCAAGCTAGCTGAGTTTAACTTCTGTTTTGTGCTTATGCAATCGAATCAGGCGACATTTTAATAAATAGTTTTATTTTAAACTTTGGTTTTAGTAGTGATATTTTTAGTTAGCAGTCAGACGGAACAGAGGTCGTCCGGTAATTTTCTGGTGCTTGAAAGTTAACCCAGTGACCATATGAACTTAGTTCCATAATAAAATATGGTGTGACAGCTGTTAATATATAGGGGTGCATGTCATCATAAGAAATTATAATCTTAAATCTTTTGATGTGTAATTAATCAATATAAATATCTGATATTTTTAAATAAATTTTGAAGTCATCAGCACGAAATCTTAACCTATGAAATAATTCCAAACTCTATCAAAAAACGCTATTGCTGGCATAATGCGACTCTGAAATCTGTTTATTTACCTGGTAGTAATCAAAATTCCTTCTCAATGTCCCAATCTTATGAAAAATATCAGATAAGAAATGGAATAAAAATTAGACAGCAAAATATTTGTCTAAAATAACCCTTAAATTTAGAATGTGCAATACAAATTTGGAACAAATGTAGGTCACAAACAGTGAAATTAAAATTGTAGTAATAAACAGATAAAAGCTTTCTTACAACCAATAGTAATTAAAACAGGTATTGGAAAAAGTTTTAGGAAAACATTTTTATTTTTATATAATGGCGGAGTAATCGTCCGTTTACTTTTGTGAGCGTTATTCTGTAGAGACATTAGGCATTTTATTTTGCAGGAAATGTGAACAATATACAACCTTATAGGGTATATTCTTCCTCCTTCCAGCATGCCTTTGTGTTGTTACGGTAGCACACTCGGCGCGTATACGCGAGGTTCACTTTCGAGTCCCGGGGAGGGCATCGCACATTTTTCACATCCCCTACTTCAAAAAAAAAAACTAATGACTCTACAACCTAGCCTAGATTCGATCGCCGTTCCGTCTAGTTGCTAGCTGGATGTGCTTTAGGGTTACACTACGAAAGCGCGTGTTAAGGAAAGAGAAACTGTTTTACAGTTCCGTTCTCTACTATGTTCTATATTGTCAGTTCACATCTTAATTATTAATACTAAACGTTCATAAAAGTCTAAAGTGTCTATAAAAGTAATTATTCCCTTAAAAAGATTAATTTCTTTCCTGCGTTATGCCAAAAGATTAACTTTTTTCCCTGCATTGTACTCACATAATTTTGTTATCCTTGCAAAAGATTTTACTGCTGGATTACTTTTGTAAGACATTATATGTCAATTCTGTCCTTTTGATGGAATAAATGGAATATACTGCACAGACTTGCGATTCATGCTCTGAAAATGTAATGAAACTGTCTTAAATGGCTTAACTTCTAAATGAATATTTAGTTACATTATTATACATTTTCAATGTTGTGGACAGTATTTGCAGTTATTAAGAAAATAGCTTCGTTTGTTCAATATACTATGGGAGGTTGAGAGGTTTTAATTAGCAGAATACCGGCAGATGACTTTTACTACTATATTTCATGCATTTTATGGAACCTTTCATTGAAACAGAAATATACAAATCTGCAGAAAAATATTTATCGCTTTATATTGGGATCAAAAGTCATAACCATTTAAAAGAGTGTTCATTACAGACATCATAATCCTACGAAACTAAGAAATGTAGCACTCGCACTTTATGCTAAGATTTTGCCACGAAAAGAATCTTATAGTTAACCGACTTGATAGTAAATTTTGTTGAAGGACAGCATTCCATGTAAACTGAGGAAAGTTCAAAATAATTTTTAGCATTTTGCTTTGCAAGCTTTGAAGCAGAATTCTAGTAACAGTTCTCGACGCAGTTGAAGCATGAAGTAGAATTGGTTGAATCATCTGCAAATGGATAATTCTCTTGATTTCAATGTTTATTAAAAAATTCTATTCAGTTTTAGAATATATACGCATAAGAATCTTATGAGACTTTCCTTATGAATAAACAATATGGTCCTTGAAAATTAGCTATTAATCAAGAATAATACCTAGGTATTTTAATCCGAGTATCTTTCCAGATTACTGTGCTAGTGAAATTTGTAGACACATTACGTAATTTTTGAAAGCGGGAGAGACGAAAAATTAGCAATGCTCTCACCGAGACTCGGACCACGGACCTCTCGAATACACGCCGAGTGTGCTGACCACTACACCAGGAAGGCATGCTAAGAAGGCGGCAGAAATATCTTATATTCTCTCCCTTTTAAAGGGGCACTGGTGATAAGGGAACCCAAGTATCAAATTCTGGTGGTGGAGAATCATAATCCACCACCTTTTTAATTCGGGCTCCACTGTAGGTGGTGTAGTGGTGTGCTGATCACTACACCACGAAAGCATGCTAAGAAGGCGGGAGGAATACTTTTAATGTGACAATTAATTCTGCACGTGAAACATTTGTTCCGTAGAAACTCACAGTGTTTTTTAAAATCTTGATTTTGATTTTCTAACACTATAATCTTTTGAAGAAAACCTAATGTCTTTTCGCAATTTTATACCACTATATACCGACGTCATGGACTCTGCCAGAGAAGCAATATTGTCGGCATATTTTATGTAGATTACTTCATTATACTTTGAAATATCATTGACATATATCTCAAAAAACAAGACCCCCAAAAAGCAAAAAGTTCATTATAGAAAAGTGCATGAAAGTTACCAGAAAAGGCCATTAAATCAATTATCTTCCTGGACATAAATTTGAACGGAAAGTGATCAGATCCTCATGTTCTGAGTTTAACGTGTCTGCATCAGAGGAATAATGTTAACAATTTCGTGTATTGATTATAACACTGTATAAAAAAATAAACTTTTAATTTAACTTTCTGTTAAACTTCTTAAACTGCATTAGTTAAATACGCTCAAGAGTAAAAAATAGTTTTTGCAGCTATCATAAAGTTCTTAGTCTTATGTCCCAATACGTAAATTGTGAGAAGCCCATAAAAACACTTGGGTAAGAGCGACATTAAAAAACTTAAACAGCGATGCAACTAAAAGTATATAAATGATGTTTAATGAGAATGATTACATTCAATTTATATATAAATTTCTGTTTGGCAATTTGGATTTGAATTGTCAAAAAATTTGGAATTGACAACTTTCTTTGCCAGATTCTTTAACAATTCTCTTTGACAATTCAATTTTGATTTTAAATTCTTCATTGGTAACTGCCATACGATTTTTAACAACATAAGTGCAAGAATTTTACGATACCTAAATTTCACTTAAATATGGGTTTTGTCCAAATCTTGAAGAATTTCTATAAATATTTTATAACAAGAAAGAAAATTAATTTCCTCTTTAACTGAGGATTTTAATCAGTCTTTACAGTGTGTTTGAAAGTTTCTGAGCTTTTCCTGAGCAAGTGTGTGTGTGTCACGGCTCTTCAGAGACTCGTTACCAAAAACAATAACGTAATTCAATATTTTATGGGTTTTAGAAGCATAAAAGTACGCAGCTGAACGTTGCAACCCAAATATAAATGTTTTATGCATGCCTTATGTATGTTTTATTTCCGTAAAGGTCAGGCACTAAGAATCTATTTCTGTTGCTTACAGCCCTTCAGTTAAATGCAGGTTTTTCTAGTTTAAGAAAGCTGAGATTTTCTGTGAAATTTTCTTGAGACGAAATTACATAAAGCAAAGACAAGCTGTAAGCAGCAAGCAAAGACAAGCTGTAAGAAATTCACATAAAGCAAAAACATTAAAATCTTGGAAATTTTAACATAGCCTGTACAGAAATTGCTATTTTTATAAACTAAAGAAGAAAGACTTGTAAATAAGGAAGTACTGAAAGAAATCGTATTCACCAAGTAAAACGATTTCGATGTTAGAAACGTCCTTAGTAGAGCTTTTCAAAATTTTTGTAGTCTTACTTTATGTATCACATACCATGCATGTATATCATCTACGAGTATATAAACACTGCACTGCCGCATACCCGTAGCTATCAACCCATAGGTTACAGGTGAGTAATTCCACTGATGATCGGCTTCATTTTCACGTAAGAAAACTTCCCATCAAAGTAACATAACATAATGTAAGAGTTTAAAACATTATGTTATGCCACAAAGCGCAAACTTGGCAAGTGGTACCATTGCGCGAAAAATAAAATATTAAATGTATCTTCCATGCGGTTTTGAGAATATTCTGTTCTGAGAATGTCGCCATTTAAAAACGCGTAGGATTTTTACTTAATTTTCAGCTTAATTATTCTCGAATTGCTGAACAAACTAAACTTCCAATATCCACCTGTAACCTTCAATCATTCCGCAGACAGTGCCTTTAGAAGGTAACCATGTATCTTCGGTTTTTATTTTATTTTAATAATCTAACAAAAATTACTGCGCCTTCCCAGATGGTAACCGTCACCACTTAGGACCATCGGTGACGATAAATCTTATGGGTTAACCCTTACTTTAATTTTGCTTTAAAAATATATTTAATTGATGTAATTCTAACATGTCCAACTGATATTCTTCATGAAAGTTTGCTGTAGTACCTTAATTAGGAATAAATTTTTCTAATACCATGTATTTAAGTATAGAATATAGGGTGTACAAAAAGTACAGAATCTTTTTTTTGGAACAATTTTAACAAGTCAGAAAGAAATCAACTATAATTATTTATTAAATATTAATTTCTCTCCTCCCCCCTTTTTTTGAAAAAATGATTATTATTCTTGAAATTTTAGCCCTCTCGTAGTTTAGTCGATATTTGCTAAATCACACTGGTAATGAATGTTTTAAATTCTCTAGGAATTAAAATCAGAAATATAGTTATCAAAGCTTGAAAAATGAATTTTTTTTATATATGAGATAATAATTCAAAAGCTTAACTCGTGAAAATATGAGTAATATCCTAATTTATAGAAGGAAAGAATAAAATTATAACAGATTGTTGTGGTCGATTTTATTAAAAAGAAATGTCTTTTATAATGGCGAAAGAAAAATTTTTTAAAACCTTTAAAAAAGAAAAAAAAATGTCCTTATCAACTGCAAGAGATTTCAAACAACTGAATTCCTGAGTATAAAACAGTTGAGAATAGAAGTTTCAAAAGCGCGGTAAATGGAAAATAAAATGAAATCATTTTTTACTTCCTCGTACGAAGTAAAAAGGAAGTATTGTAATCGCGAAAAATTTCGGGTATCATGTTTTAACGAAAATATCCTTTTTGACCGCTATCGAACGCAATTTAACAATGTTTTTAAGTACCATCTGTACGTAAGGATAGAATGAAGGACTCTTTTTCCCCCGAAAAATTATAAAACTTATTTAAAATGGATTTTGAAGAGATTATTTTCGTGGCGTCTGTGCGTACGTACGTGCGGATGTATGTATGTATCTCGCATAACTCAAAAACGAGTATCCTCAGAACTTTGAAATTTTGTGTATATGACTACTATAACATGTAGATGGTGCACCTTCTATTTTGGTTGCAATCGGCTCCACCAAAAGTATATAAATATATGTATATATATATCCACTCTGTTACTCGGCTCTATGAGCTCAGTTTTTCTCTATTCTTATATGCTTGTAAATTGTGCATTTTTGGCTTTAAAAATGATTGAATTATGTTGTTCTTATCTTCCGGTTACGGTTTTCATACCTTTAGTTAACCTGCATGCTATAGTTGTAGAATTATAAGCAATTTAAAAATTGTTTAAGTGCGGCTAAGCCTAATTTTTTGGCCCATAGGAACCATATTTGTTTACATTTGAAAATTAGCAGAATAGTGGATTTGTTGGCAATCTAGAGACACTAAGCTTCGCAACAACAAAGTAACGTGTTCTTTTATTATTGCGAATTAAATCATGCTTAATCCATTCTAGAATAATCATTTACGTTATTAAAGTATCTAATATATTAACTCAGCGTCCACAACAAATTAAGTCAGCTTTTACGCCTTCGGTGTCTTTTTGCTGCGTGAGACCAAAAGTAAACTTTCGGTTTTGTGCAGCGAAAGATCTGCCTTCTTGCCTACTGGCCGAATTGCTTGTTTTTGCACAGAAACTGTAATTTTAATTGTAAATTTTTTTAAAGTTTTTAAACTGTATCTGGTGTTTTATTTTTTTCTATAGCTTTCAATTTTCAATATAGATATCTTGAGTTTTTAATGTATTTTTGCCTTGTCGCGAAGGGAGAACTGAATTAATTGAATGAGAAATATATCTATCTGTATTGAAATTCGAGGAAATAAGTTTAAATTAAAATAAGTTAAAGTCATTTGGGGAACACATCAAATTTTTTATTTAACAAAGTCACAAATTATCGAGAGGTTTGCAAGCTTAGACGCTATCAAGTTTATTGTAGATCAAGGTTTCTAAACGTTTTTTAGTCGCGACCCCTTTTTATCAATAAGATTTTTTTCGCGACCTCAGGACCTCATAATATTTGCGAAACTTTTGTGGAACCCCATAAGCATTGCGCAAATCCGACACACACGAGAGTGAAACTGTCAATTTTTTCACTTGTAATATACTATTGCAGCTTTAAGACATTAATTTCTAATTTTAAGACATAGAACAATGAAAACATTTTAAATAAGTAACAGATGAAATGACAGCGTCACGTGCAAAGCAAGTAAAATGAACGTTTATATTATAAAAAGAATGCATCGAAACGTTTTTGTTTTTTCGTTATCTGTATTGTCTTATCTTTATCTATTTTTAGATACACCACGTAAAAATATTTGGTAATTGTAAAATTATTATAATAAGTTAAAGAAATATCAAAACTGCTAAAATTTTTGGCGATCCCCTGCTGCAGGTCCCGCCGCGACCCACAGTTTAAGAAACTCTGTTGTAGACAATTAAAACAGCAAAGAAGAAAGGTTGAGTTGTTTAGTTTCAAATGTAAATTAAATGGCTGGTTGGTTAAATTTAGAAAAGTTGAAATATGTATTGGATCTTTCTTTTTTACCTAAACATGTATGGAATTAGAAAGTATAGAACAGCTTGGAGGATCTATAACAGAAAAGAGAGATTTTAAATTAGTATTTAAGCGCAAAATAGCTCAAGTAAATGCTAACAACTATTGGACTGAGGCGATTAAAATACCTATGACCGTGAGATACGCCTTGACTTACTTTTCATATTTAAGAAACTTTAATTCTGTTCTACCTTACGAATGACAGGGAAAATATTTCGAAGTAATCTTATTCCAAAATTTAAACGGAAGGAATCGCTTTTCAGGATTACCAGTGAATATTCGCTAGACTTTTGTAGTGAAGACAAATTATTTTTTAATCAGAATTAAACAGCTATCCATTACCATCATTATTTATAATCTAATCATTCTTTAAATGATCACTTTTCGAAATCTAAGAAAGTTTTGCAGGACATCAGACCCTGTTTCATTTAAAGAATAAAAATCTCTGCTTGTAATAACCCACCAGTAGCCAAAATTCAGATGCTAGCAAAGAGCTGGTAGCGTGAGGAGCTCGTCGTTTACCTCATATACGAACTTGTTTCCCTAAGAAAATCCACAAAGGTGTG
>KK122589.1:933761-964870 GCA_000611955.2 Stegodyphus mimosarum | reverse complement strand
CTGAAAATAAGCGTTATCTGTTCTGCCGTAACAGATTAAGCATAAATCAAATACGAGTATACAATAAAATGTATTAAACACCATTCCATAAAGTGGAAATTTTGTTCTCATATAACGGCGTCAGAAATCTGACTATTTATCAAGAACCAGATTTAAAACAGAATTCTTATTTTAACTGTTAGTTATTTGCTAGATATTCTCAATTTTATTAGCCCACACGGCGTTAACCCAGAAGGGCTATTAATTTCGTTTTGGCATTTTGCGTTGATTCACTATAAATGTCGGTTCATTAATTTGAAATTGTTGCCACCAAATATTAGAGTCATGTATTATATTTAAAGAAATTAAATAATGAAGAATCTGCATAAACGTATATATGTTTTTCGCACTGTGATAAAACAACGGTGCCTATAGCCATCAAATTTTGAATGATTTAGGCTTTGTTTTATTATCTATTTCATATTTTGTAACCTTTAACGAATAAAAACCCTGTAAACCTTTAACGAATTTTTGACTAGCAAACTCAACGCTTTCAAAGCGAGCAATGGCAACACTGTACTGAAAAAAAAAGCATTTTTATCTCCAGCGCGCGAGACTGTGTATCGGAAATTCTAAAGATATGCTCATTTAAAAATTATTTTGCAATATTGCTGTTGAACTGAATTTTATGGTTTAAGTCCGAAGAACATAATATTTAATAAATAAAGGTAATGTACAAAACGTGAAAAAAAGTCCCTTTGGGTGTAATGTAAAATTTGAAAGCTTTCAAAGCTTTCAGGGTTTTTTTTTTTTTACTTTAGTACTTAGCTTAATATTGTAGAGACATTAGGTTATTTCGAAGCAGGAGACATGAAAAATAAGCAACGCCTTCGCCGGGAATCGAACCACGGACCTCTCGGTTACGCGTCGGGCATGCAGACCACTACACCACGAAGGCATGCGAAGAAGGGGGGAAATACCTTATATGGTTTGGGGGGACCCAATTGCCAAATCGCGGTGATGGAGAATCATCATCCACCACCTTTTTAGTTCGGGCGCCAGTGTAGAGACATTAGGTTATTTCGAAGCAGGAGACATGAAAAATGAGCAATGCCTTCGCCGGGAATCGAACCGCGGACCTCTCGGTTACGCGTCGAGCATGCAGACCACTACACCACGAAGGCATGCGAAGAAGGTGGGGGAAATACCTTATAATATTACTTACCATAATATCTCAAAGAGGTTCATTGTTTTTACTTAACATATGAAACCATGAAAAAAGGTAATCCGTAATAAAAAATGATGCCTCGGAAACGGAGGACGATAAGAACAGAAAGATTCCAGAACATCCTTCCGAAAAAGTACTACAATGGTGAAAAAAAACCTTTACCAACCACGAACCCAGGCGTTTAGTGGATTCACAAAGTGCTGCCATTCGATGAAGCATGAGAATTCTAATTTATCTTTCAGACGTAAGCAATTTGTTATTGATTAACAAATCCAAAATAAAAAATTCAATAAACTCAATTATACATTAAAGCTTTACTTTTTTTAAAATGTACCCTATCTAATATGAATTAAAATACAATCAATTCATAATATATCTAAGTGAGAAGCTTAATCAACATTTTTAAATTCTCTGAATTAATAAAAGAATTTTCTAAGCCTAAATGCAAACGTAGCTAGTACAGTGACATTGTCTTAAAACTTTTACGATGTTTTACATTTTTTAATTTTTTTAGTTTTTGAAATTTTTCCTGGAAATGTTTTCTTTGAGGTGTTAGACTGTCACCTTAAGTTCTCAGATTGTAAGTTTTTAGCCCAAGAGCGTTAGCCCAGAAGGGCTATTAATTTCCTTTTGTTATTTTACGTTCAATCACCATAAACTGCGTATCACTTTTCAAATCGTTGGCACCAAATATTATCGCCCTATATTATATTTAAAGAAATTAAATAATGAAGGATTTGCATAAATGTATGTATGTTTCTGGCATTGTGATAAAACAACGGTACGTAGAGCCATCAAAATTCGAATAACGTTAATCTTCCACCGAATATGGACATCTGGAAGCCCAAATTTGGAATTTGGAATTTGTTTTTTTATCGATTTCATATTTTGTAAAACTTTAAGGAATTTTTGATTAAGAAACTCAATGATTTCAAAGCGAGTAATGGCAACACTGTATGGGAGGGGGGGATATTTTTATCTTCAACGAGCAAGACTGTGTATCGGAAATTCTAAAGATATGCTCATTTAAAAATTATTTTATGATATTGGTGTTGAGTTGAGTTTTATGGTTTAAGTGCGAAGAACATGATATTTAATAAATAAAGGTAACACAAAAAACGTTAAAACAGTCCCTTTGGACGTAATGTAAAAGCTGAAAGGTTCAGATTTTTTTGGGGGGGACAGATTTTTTTTTTCTTTACATAATTTTAATTTTTGAAAATGCAAATTCCCAGCCATGAAATATTCGAGAAATATCATGAGTTTACCTCGACCACCTCGTGAATTTTGCATTTTTTTATCTCCATTCTAAAATATTTGTTCCAACTTTAGTAAACCATTGTTAATTTTTGTTCTGATTTTATATGTTATATTCGCATGTGTCCCTTATTATTGGCAGCAATTGAAAGCATGCAAATGACTCGAAGTTTTAAAACAAAAATACCTTCGCATTAAAGATAAAAACTTGCTTAAATTCCCCCTAGTAAATAAAAGTGACTAAACACTTTCACTGAATTACTAACATTCTTTGGCACAAAAGCTTTTAAGAGGACTTCAGTAATCCATATTTGCGTACGAATCTGAAATGCAAATATGTTTTTCGCGTGACTTCATGTACAAATAATGAGTGGTAGAGATACGAAAACCACTAAATTCTTCAGTAATAATTATTGTGGCCTTCGGTTTCACGTGCCACTTAATCTTCGATATTAATGGAGACAGAGTGAAACTTGTAAATAGGTCATGGCTGCTCACTTGTGATTTGCATCGTGAATATTTGATACTCGTTCCACTTTAGAAGCGCCCCCTTAAACGAGGGAAGGGATAGACTTTCCTTTTAGTACCACGTTTTGGTTTCAAGCCACTTTGCCGCCTGGCTTTGTAATTATCGGAAAATATGTGAAAGTAAGAAAGTAATTCAGTCGTGTTTGGTTTTAAGTGTGAAATAGTAATTTTGTAGTTTTAGCTTTTTACTTCATTTACTATTTGCACATTTTTCCCGTTGCAAACATCTTTAGCGAACTCCTTTCGAAATATTTTGAGTGTTACATTACTCCATTATTACTCATACGACTTGGCAAACGTTGCTAAATTTATCATCCACGCGGTGTTCTGCCATTCAGATCTTTAATACATCTTTCAAATTATAATTATATTAAATATTAAATTAAAGATTTAAAAACAATGAACGTACTTCTTAATGGTATAACTCTTTATCTTTAATAATGTATCAAATTTTTGAAATTTTAAATAATTAATTTATGACGCATCCAATGAATAATGTTTTGAATATTTGCAGCATTTTTTTATGATCATGATGCTTCTAATTCCATACGGGAAGAACCTTTAGACAGAAATTGTGTTCTTTTTTTAGAATAAAAATTTAGGTGAAACAAAAGAATATTACGTTTTATGAAAAGGCCAACGCATAGATACTTAAAGTCCGAATGTTTCCTTTTCCGTGTAAAGACTATAGTAAAATGAAGTTAATTTCTAGTATTTTAATATGTTTTATATAAAAAATCGTAAAATATTATAATGTATCGCATCAGGTAAACTTCAGTGCCATAAAGGCAGAATATGGCTCCGCACTTTTGTCACTAATCATTAAGAAGTTTCAAAATTTATAAACTGATTACTTAAAAAAAAGCACTAAATTAATTATATTAAAAGTTGGTTTTCTCCTAACTTCGAAAGATACCGCATAAAAGGTTTCCTCGAGTTTCAAGAATACTTGGCGAATATCATAATTTCATTTATCCGTGCAATAATGATACTGATGATATAACTTAGACAAGATTTACTTGGATATTACCCTTAAAATTCCTGCACCGCCCACAATGATTTAGAAATAGCGATTTTTTTATGTGAAAATGGTATTTTTAAACAAAATAAATAAATATATGCATTATATTTGAAGTAAGATTTTATAACATGCAAGTCATAAAGTTTTCAATGTAGCTAACTCTATCAGTACCAAAAAAATAAGGCTAATATCTTGATTCACCTTATTCCTAGCTCAGTTCTGGCAACTTTACTCTCAACTCGATACGAATCAGCAACATCTCTTCGTTATCATTTCCAACTAAGCTTCCGTTTTCCATCCAACACGCATAGCACAGAAGTGGATTGAGTTAACGATCTTCGCCCTTCGTTTATCCCGCCAAAATAATCACATGATTGGCAACAGACTACCCTCATCTGACCTTTCTCAAAGACCAAATTGTTAATAGAATTATTTTCCTTATTTTCTTTTGTTAACTTGTTGCGCTGTAGAATTTATTGAACAGTCTTAAAACTGAAGGAACATACTGGAACCCAAATGATTTCAAAGACCATAACTTATGATGGCAGGTATTTTAGATTGAAATATGCCTTTGCAAGTTGAAATAATGTATTTTTAAATTCAGAAAAAATTTTGTCGACTTTCTTTTGCTCTTTTCTGAAAGACTAATGATAAATTTGAACGTTCCGTCACAATATATATTACAGGAATTTTCTGCTGATCTGTGATATTAGAGATATTTGCTACAAACAAATTTTAACAAATGTTGCATTTTATATTGTAGAAACATTAGGTATTTTTTTAAAGCTGGAGAGATTAAAAATGGTCAATGCCCTCACCGGGATTCGAACCACGGACCTCTCAAACACGCGCCGAGCTGACCACTATACCACGAAGGCATGCTTAAGAAGGTGGGAGAAATACCTTGTCACTCGACTATTGTTTAGCCCATGTCTTGTTATTTGACGCTACGTGATAAGGATTATATTGCATCTCAAATACACTATTCTGAAATTCCAAACTTCTTGTTCCAAAATTTCTTGTTGTTCATAAACATTTTTGACTGTGTCTAACAAGCATTGTTGAAGCCAAATAGGGTATTTAGCTTTTGCCTTCATTTATCAATTTTATAGTAAATACGTACTTCGGCGCGCATTCGAAAGGTTCGAGATTTAAGTATCGGCAACGGCATTGCTCATTTTTCAAGTCTCCTGCTTTCAAAAAATACCTAACGTCTCTACAAGTTGAACTCGAGCACAAGTGGTGCCATGTTCTTCTTGCTTAAGTATTAATACTTATTCTGCTTAAAAACAAGTATTAAATTTATTTAAAAATTGTAGCTCGATTCACTTTCCACACCGAACGAAATGGCTGGTTTTCGATATTTTATTGTGCTGTACCACGCTGGTCACCCGTAGATCAATGAAGACAGCCATCGTTGGTTTAAATTTTATTTTAATGAATACTTTTCATTAAAAAACTGGCTTTTCAGTTTGCATCTTTTCTGTCAGTTCTTACTTAGTCAGGTAGCTTGTTCTCTCCAGATCAGTTATATAGATATTTGAGACGGAATTTTGAGGTTGTCTGCTGTTTGATGAACGTCAGTTCGAGTCTGGGCCGAGGAGAAGCAGAGCAAGTTCGAGGATAGAGTCGCTATCAAGCATCAGCTAGTGATTATTGATGCTTAAATCTTGGTCACAGTAGTTGATTACGAGAGAAGTCCTCTCCAAAATGGTAAACTACAATCATGAAAGCTTAGCCTGTTAAAATTAGGATTGTGTTACCTTTTAGAGTAAAAATGAAGCGTGAATTTTAGTATAGTCAAGCGGACTGTTATCTGTATTTTATGTTAATTCTCAAGTAGAGACTCATTAAAATTTTAAAGTAAATTTCATTGAATTTTTATCTGTATGAGTCTAGAAGTATCACTTCCTCTCGATAACTCGGAAAAGGAAACCAGTGGTGCCTAATAATAAGAAATCATAGAGATAGCTCTAATGGTTACTATAGCTCAAACTCTCGAAAATCTAACAGAAGGTGCCACGACTGATGTAAATCAAAATGCTTTTAGTTTATAATATATCTAACCGATATTTTATGAACATTTATAGCACTGTTGAAAATAATAAAAAATGATTTTAATGCCACATATTGCACATCTGCTACAAAATCGTTTAGCTTGTGTTATGTAAATCTTTATCTTACTGCTTACGTAACATTTGAGAATGCCCTGCTTATCATAGTGTCAGATCATAAATCACTAAGATCCTAGTCATCGAAAATGATGATATATTTCTTATTTATCAATGATTTGTGACATAACTTTGATATTTGTAGCATTATTTTATTTAATAAAAAATGTTTCAAATGTCATATGTTACGTATTTGAGGCAGAATTGTTTGGCTTTTGTTTCAAAATTACATACATCTTCATGTTACCACTTAAATAAAAACAGTGCTTATTATAATTTCCGACATATAGATCATTACTATCCCTTTCATCGAAAATTATAATAATTGCATATTAATTTTGACCCAAGCCGCATCACTAAAATCTATACATTTTATCTCATTCATCGGTAACACTGTAGGATAATTTATTTATATACTCGATCTATTAAATAATTTTGTTGTTTCTTCTTTCAAAATTTAACAGGAGCTATAAGAGCGCCAAAATGTCTATTTAAATAAAAAATACTACATTGTTGTAGTACGACTAGAACGCTTTTACTCAAGAAGTAATTGAAAGAGTAAGTAATTTGTTTCTTAAAGCCTTAAAAAACCAATCATTTAAATAATTTGTTTTATAAATTCTCTCAATTGGGAAAATTGATGTCGAATAAAGTAAACTATTGCTACATATGCAAAATATTACCCACCAGAGCACGATTCTTCATCTACAGAAAACAAAATGGGAAAGTTGTAGTCGTATATTAGAAACATAGTTCCTCTTGTGCCATTATTAAATCTGAAATTCCTCACAATAGTGTAAAAAGGAAAAAATACATAATGATCAAAACTATTTTTTTTTCATTTGTATAAGCTAATGTTATTTTCACGCTGCAATGCTGTTAAATAATTCTCTTTTATTTAAGGTGTTTAATTTGTATTACGGGACTAAACAGAAGAAATTATCCATAAATGCTGCGATATATAATGTTAAGACTTGCAGCATTCCCTATATTTTCCTAGTAGATCTTATAATTAAATATCTATATATTCTTGGATTCTATTCATGGTGGAGACACAAGTAACACTTCAGCGCGTGCTTTTTAATTACGCGAACGAATCTCCACGCGTCGCAGCTGTTGTGGTACATGTCATATGTTATTGCGTGATCCTCACTCAAGGTCGAAGGACCCTCAATAAACAATAAAACTCGCCCATTAGCAATAACGGTAAACCGTCACGCATAGTGCGCTTTTAAGCGTAGGAGGAATTCTGAACCACAAAATAATTGCGTCTTGCTAAGCCTATTCTTTCGACTCGGATGTTGTGGTCTAGCTATGGGCAGCCTATGTGCATGAAGTAACCGAGATCAGCAGCAGATGGTGAAAATTTTTAGTAGAGTTGTCGGATGTAACGGCTTTCGTAGAAATAATGGAACGTGCTGCGGTTAGTATTTTACAACAGCTGTTGTTTTGAGAAAGTTTGATTATATTAGATATTTAATTTAACAGAAATTAATGTGGCCAAGGATTTTAATACAAGAAAACTTCTTTTAATGCAAATTCTTTGTGCGCGACAAAAGTTAGCTCGATTGAAAGAAATAAAGCTATTTCCTGCTTTAAGCCACAATTGACGGCATTGTTTAAATAGCGTAACACTTTTGTCGCCAGTCTGCAGAGATTGTTTTCAACACATCAGTATGGTAAAATGAAGCTAAAAACTGCATTCCGGTTACTTAAGACCAATTAAAATATTCGAAGAATAATTCACCGGAATTTAAAATAAAACATTGAAAAATTAATACATATAAAACATCGCAAAAGTTTTTAAGATTAAACTTATTAATTTCACAATGTATGGAGTAAAAACGTCTTTTATTAATTGGAAAGAAACCTGCAGATGTTCGTAAAAATTATCTGTTTCATATATCACAAATCAAATGTATTTTTAGTTTATATTATTTATATACATTATTGAAAAATAAAACAAGATCTTAAATTGGTAAGAAATCGTTTATTGCTTTCCAATCACTCAGCTGGTTAAACGCTAACAAAATTATTAAGTTTGAGACATAAATTAAGATACTTTGATTTGCTGAATGAGAGTACTCTGAGAATCCGTTCTTAAAGAAAGCTGGGAAAATAAAACGTTTTGGTAAAAAATTACTTTGCACACTGGCAACACTTGCCAAGAGTAGGATTTTATGTCTTAAGTGGAAACAATATACTTTTTTTAGGTGTAATAGTAGTGTGAAAAAAAAAAAAACACTGCACAAATGTCGCACGACTTTTTGATGAAATACTCATTTTGAACAACAGTTCGGTCTTAGGATTTAATACATTTTCTTAAGAAGATTCGTTAAACATCACAAAATACGTATCTTAATCAACTGAATACTGCAGATGAATTCCTAAGCTGTATAAGCAGTTCATAAAAACATATCGCAATGTTACTGGAGTTTTCCATAACGACCGGAAGAAATTTGCTGAAGCTTGTTTTGACCAAATCTCATAAATTACTTTGTGGCAAAAAGTTCCTTTTGTGGAAGCTAAACTGTAGTATACATGGTTAACGAAAACGGAGGCGTATGGACATCAAGTACACAATACATATAAATGCATCACCTGACAGGCGTTCAAGTAAGTAGAGTAAAAGAAAAGCGACTAAACTTCGCTTCTAATTTGCTTAGTAAAAGAATATCGATCGAGAACCCTATTGTTGTCCCTTATATGGGAACCACCCGTCTCATTCTTTGTCTGAATAATAAACTGAAAACGTGTGAATGGAAAAAAACACAGCAGGTTACTGGGTAACGTTTACAGAAAATATCGTCAGGGTTGTGCTTCTAAGAAAATCTATAAATTCGTGTGAAAGTTGAACCCCATGAAGAAAAGAGAAGCACAGTAATAAACATCTCTTAGTCTTCATGAATGTTTATCAGTGATCCTGAAGGACATGCACGAATGTCTGCCTTCATGTTTTAAGAAGTAAAAAAATATTATTTGTTTCTGTAAAGGATTTTAACTTAATGTACTGGGTGTTTTAAAGTGACTTATATACAGACTTTTTAAACAACATTAATTTTGCTACTCGAGAAGCTATGGAGCATCAGGGAAGATAAAGTGGTAGAAGCAAAATCAAAGAATATTATTATTAGGATTCTTTTAAAATTTTGTGATTTCTTTTCGTGGATTATTCAGACTTTATGGCTAACGACTTACGTGCTAAAAGCCAGGTATTTGCAAATAATTATTTGAAATTTTAAATATATTTTCTGAACTTTTGTCGAATTTATTCGGAACGCTTGAAATTTCTTCGTGAAGAACTAATGGTTCACGATATTTTGGAATTTCTGAATCAAAAGTGTTCTTAAAGAAATTGAGAATCTTACTATAAGCGAACAGAAAAAAAGCAAGTGTGACTGTTTCAAATGATTAAATGTTAACGAACCCGCTGTGAAGATATTATTGTAAATAAATAGGGCCCACAGTAATCAGAAGTAATATAAAAAAAAATATTTTGCACACTGTCAATAATTTCTAAGAGAAAGAAAGTAGTTTTAAGTAGCATTTCTTTTATTCTTTTATTGGCTAATTTAATAAGCATAATGCAGAGAATATTAGTACTCTCCCCATTACTTACAAATATTGCAAATTATAATCCTTTTGATATTAAAATTTTCATTAAACACAAATACAATTTGTCTTTTCGGTGAAAATTAGTTGCGCAGTTCGGCCGTCCCTATTTTAACACTGCGTTGAATATGAAAATCCGTCTTTAGCTTACGTAACGTTTAGATGTTATTAAATTGCATTTTTAGGCGATTTTTATGCTTCGCTGATATGAAGTGTATTGAAGTGAATACATTCTGCTTCTTATTATATATTATTGATTTTTGCTTATATCATTACTAGTTTTCTTATCTTGAAATTAGGCTTCAGGTTCTTTATTTTCATAGAACCGCGACTTACTTTTATTTGATGTTCTAGTACGTGTTCTAATACATAGTCTTGATAGCGTAACACTATCTGACACAGGGTTAAAATGTTCATTCCTAAAGTCGTTCACTGCTAAGAGGTACTATTTTAAGTTAATAAAATATATTTTAACTGTATGTATTACACATCTGACAGAGAATCGTTTAGGTTCTGAACAACGTAACACACTTGAGCTAAACTGGCTATTCAAGTTCGGCTTTTATTTTTGAAACTATGACTAGGTTGCTGGTTTATATTTAACTGATAAAATTTGTTTCTGTACACGTCCTCCAATGTGAGAAAAATCCCAAAATTTAGGGTTTGAAACTTCATATAATGTGGTTCAAGGTTCGAGTTTCGGTGATGGCATTGCTGATTTCTTCAGGTCTCCTGGCTTAAAAAAAATCCTAATGACTCTACAGTAACCCACCACCAGGTTTGGCAATTCTGTGCCCTAATCCCCAGTCCCCTTTACAAGGGAGAGTATATAAAGTATTTCTCCCGCCTTCTTTGCATGCCTTCGTGGTGTAATGGCTAGTACACTCGGCGCGTATTCGAGAGATCCGAGATTCGAGTCCCGCAAGGGCATTGGACGTTTTTCATGTCTCCTGCTTTGAAATAGCCAAATGTCTTTACAATATAATATTACTCTGTATTAAAGCAGACTTCATCCTTAAAAGCAATACTGTATAAAAAATATCTTCTAACATATTAGCCTTAAAACTCGCTAAAAGTAAAGCATAATTATTTTATCTAGCAGTTGCTTTTCCATAATTTTTGCCTTACTTCAGGAACACGTGTTAAAGATTTACAAGAATAGTAAAGAAAAATAATAATCAATACCTCCTACGGTGATACAGAGAAAAATAATCGATACTTCTTGAAACAATCTATTGCAAGTGACCGCCCATCTTTAAGAAACCTCAGACTTATTTCTAAGCGACCTCGTTTCCGCTATTGGATAACGGAGAACGGATTACTTGCACGCATCCAGTAAATATCTTCTTAGTGATTCTCCAGGATGAAGGTAAAGCAGAATCTTGAGAAAGTAAAGATTTCACTGATAACCCTTTTCATACGAAAAACGACTCTCAGTCTCTACTTATGCATTGCGGCAACTCGCATGAGATACTAAGATGTATTTCAGTTCAATCCCCTTTTTTTTAATAAGGATGTGTCATTAAATTTCGTAAAACAACAGGTCGTAACAATTTTCGTAAAACTGAATAAACAACAGGTTCTTTTTCAGCAATAAATTCATTTTAATATAAAATTTTTGAGTGTAAGAATAAATGCCCTACATTACGCAATTTTTAATGAATTTAGTTCTTTAAAAATTAATTTCGTTAAACAATGTCTCTCTTCATTTGTTTAGGTTGTAGAGTCATTGGGTTAATTTCAAGCAGGAGAGATGAAACATGAACAATGCCCTCGCCAGGATTCGAACCTCGGACCTCTCTATTACGCTCCGAGTGTGTTGACCACTATACCACAAAGGCATGCTAAGAAGGCGGGAGAAATATCTTATATACTCCCCCCTTTTAAAGGGCAACTGATGACTAGAGGACCCAATCGACAAATCCTGGTGGTGGAGAATCATCCTCCACTACCTGTTTTAGTTCGGGCGCCACTGTAGAGACATTAGGTATTTTGATACGGGAGATGTGAAAAATGAGCAATGCCCTCGCCGAGACTCGAACCACGGACCTCTCGAATACGCGCCGAGTGTGCTGACCACTATATCACGAAGCAAGCTAAGAAGGCCGGAGAAATACCTTATAAGGTCAAGTATTAAAATTAATTTTACTTAACCTATGTTATTGAAATTTTGTTCAGATATGTACATATATATTTCTGATGACAATATAATTCAGAAAAACTATTTTTTTTCAAATTCGAAGTAATTTTTTTTATTTCGTTTTAAGTTTTCTTTCATATATCCTGGCATCCAACTAATCACTAAAAAATTTAGGTATTTACATCATATGATATTTCAAAAAATAAACCACCAAAAGAAATATTTTAGGAATCTCAAGCTTGATTTGCCGAGTTTTAATCATTTTTCAAACAGCAGTCCATTTTTTCCTTTAAAGATAACCCGCGGAAGCTAGCATTGTTGGAATTTTAATCAAATTTAAACGACCTAAATGTAATCTTACACCATTGGATCAATAGGAATACCTTGAAACAAAGGCGACAAAGGTAATGGCAAGTAATTTCTTGCTATGCTGACTGTAGGAGTATTTTTCCTATGATCAGAAGCAATATTTGTTTCCCCTTTCTATGGATTTTTCCTCTTTCTTTTTTCTCTATTCTCTCTCTCTCTATGAATTAAAAATACAAAATAAAAATTACAAAAATGCAAAAATTCTGGAACGATGATAACAATTTGCTAGTCGGCCTTAAAGCGAGACATATAATTCAAAATGTACAAGAAAACGGCATGAGGAAAACTAAAAAGTAATGCACAAGAAAACGTTTAGATGACAGCCTTATGTTGTTGGATTATTTTTCATGGTGTGGAGGGGCTTAAATTTTCGTATGGATAATATTATGATCAAAGAGGTGTATTTGGGTATTTTAAAAAGCAAAATGTTTCCTTAGGCAAAAGAAAAAGTGTTTTTGAAATATCTTTATGAACAAAATATTGGTCAGAAGCATTCATCAGACCTAACGAAAAGCTGGTTCAAACGAAATACGAATGATGGGTAATACGGCCAAACGAAATACGAATGATGGCCATCAGATTTCAATGAATTTTGGAGAATTGCGGGAAATTGTGTTCCTGTAGTGTCAAAACTCGGTTAAATCCATGTCAGACAGAACTGTTCTCAGAAAGAAAGAATTTGTAAATAAATATTAAACATTTTTTTAATAAATTACGATTTCCATTCTCAGTAATCAGAAGTTTCTATTTTTTGCCCAATGCATATTTGGAAAAGTTCAGAGAAAACACTGTGTTATCAAAACACCTCAATATTCAGTGATGATACTTGCAGAATCAATACATTATATTATCATCGTCCATATAATACACACTAATTATGAATTAAAAAGAGTTAAGCAGACATTATTCTTAAATTTACAAAAAATAAAAGGTTCGCATTTTTAGCCGTATCTCTAATTACAGATTCTCGCCAATTTAAAGTCCAACAAAGGAAAGAAATGATTTTAAAAAAATAAGAAAGGAAAAAAGAAAATTGTACGCGGACACTTAACATTGCATCGGTAATTCTAAATATGTGCTGCTATACTGCTTTTAAAATTCTTGTAATTTTGCTTTTGAATTGTATATGTCGTACGTGAGAAGAAAATTATGATTAATAATAAAGCTAAAAAGACAAAATGAAATGGGTTAGCAGGAGTGAGCATAACAGCGGAAAGGTAGACTACAAGCTCATCGAGAGTGTAAGAATCCTGAATACGAGGCGTATTAGGAAACTAAGTACCGTTTTGAAAAAAAAAATAGTAAAACAATTTTTTCGAATCCAATTTTATTGTTACATGAAAATACATATCTTAAACTATTTTTCAACATAGTTTCCGCCAATGATCAAACGCTTGTCATAGCGGGTGACCAGTTTTTGTATACCATCGTCAAAGAAACTTCCCGCCAGTTTCGATAACCACGACTCCACAGCATTTTTCGTGTCATCGTCAGATCCAAAGCGCTTGCCACCAAGCTCGCGCTTCATGTGCAGGAACAAGTGATAGTCGGACGGCGCCAAGTCCGGGCTGTACGGCGGGTGATCGAACTGCTCCCAATGAAACTGTCGAATTAACGATTGAGTGACACCAGCAGTATGGGGCCGAGCATTGTCATGGAGCAACACAATTCCTTTACTGAGCATTCCACTTCGTTTGTTTTGAATGGCATGCCTTAGTTTTGTCTCACAATATCGTGCCGCATTAATGGTTTCCCCTCTGGGAAGAAAAACGCCTTTCCTATCCCAGAAGACAGTGCACATGATTTTTTGTGATGACATTGCTTCTTTGAACTTTTGTTTTTTCGGAGAATGAGTGTGTCTCCACTCCATCGATTGTTGTTTCGATTCTGGTGTGAAATGACACACCCAAGTTTCATCACCTGTCACAATTTGGTTTAAAAAGTTTTCTCCCTCACTGTACCGCTCGTGAGAAATGTCAGGGCACTACCAAGTCGCTTTGTTTTGTGAACATCAGTGAGCATTTTTGGAACCCATCGGGAACACAGTTTGCGATAATTCAAGCGGTCAGACACAATTTCGAACAAAACAGTACGTGAAATTTGTGGAAATGCCTCTGAAAGAGTTGTCATTGTGAAGCGTCTGTTCTCATGAATTGCTTCATCAACTTTCCTTACCAAATCATCGGTGACAGAAGGCCGACTACTCCGAGCCTCGGCGTGGACATTTGTTCGAACTGCATTAAACATTCTTACCCATTTTCTCACCATTCCATCACTTACCGCGTGTTCACCGTAAACTTCTCTCGCTTGACGATAAATTTCGGCCGGTTTAACATTCCTCGCGTTCAAAAATTTAACCACGGCACGAATCTCACAGTCAGCGGGAGAACTAATGTCTTAAACATTTTGAATGTGCACAGCAAACTGAAAACACAACATAGAGCAACCAAAATGGCGACAATTTAAATTCAGTGAACAAGAAAGACTAGTGCGCATGAGCGGGACCCTTACCACAGCGCTGCGACGGCGCTAGAATGAAACGGTACTTAGTTTCCGAATACGCTACGTAAAATCCTTTGCGCGAATATTTTTTTCATTAATTTTTTTACAGTTTTTATGCAAATGCTAAGAAACTACTCTAAAGCTGAAAAATAACAAGGTGTAAAACGCTTTTTAAATACAAAAATCATGCTAATATTTATCACCTCTTCTTAACGCTTTAAATAAAGCGTAACTCGTACTTTTGCTAGGTCATATGAAAGGAAGTCTTTATTCTTGATGAAAATCTACCTTCAGTTGGAAAAAAAATTCAGTTTTAAAAGTTGACAATTTTGTTTCTGCGTTCCTTCTTCTAAGATCAAATAGTGTAAAAGGAAAACTATTTAAACATTAAAAAATGTAAATCCGGTTTTAGGAGGAAATATTCATGTTCTTAAGTTTTAATATAAATGATTGGAACGTTTTATTAATAAGTTAAATTACGAGTTTCGGAACGAAAATTAAATAAAATCTCTAATCTGTGAACCTTATGATGGATATTAAAACCAAATTAATGAAATACATATAAATCAAATAAAGTAGATGCATTCAATGTCTTGAAAATAAAGCGAAATGACGGTTTTTCAGGCGGCATGCTTTAAACAATTATGAAAATATATAATTTCCAACAATGAAATTGCATATTATTCCAAAATTTTAAAAAGGCTATCTTTCTCAAACCAGCTAAAGTCTCTGAACCTCAAATACTTCCTCAAAACACATTATCACATAGTATCAGTACACAGCATTTTCGAATACGAGGGATAGCTAAATTTCAAATATAGACCTTTAAATTACTTTCATAGAAATACTAATAATACCAATGCATTAACTTACTCCCAAAATCAACCAATCACCATTTTTCAAAAACTATATCAATTCAAATATTCAAAATCAGCATTTACTAAAATCAGAATGAACATTCCAGATTCCAGTATTAAATCATATTCCTAAGGTTCAATAATTTCATAGGCACAAACCTGTACAGACAAAAATCTGCAATAACTCTTAATTTATTAATTCTTAATCAAAACTACAAATTTACCTAGTTTCGTAATTTGAGACCATGTTTGATAGACCGCTAATAAAAAAAATCTGAAAACATTCAGATCTAACATTACGCCCAAAGGGGCGTTTTTCTTAACGTTTTGTGTGTTACTTTTATTTATTAAACATCATGTTCTTGCATTTAAAGCATAAAATTCAGTTCAACAGCAATATCGCAAAATAATTTTAAAATGAGCATACCTTTAGAATTACCGATACACAGTCTCGAGCGCTGGAGATAATTTTTTTTCCATGCAATGTTGCCATTGCTCGCTCTGAAATTGTTCAGTTTGTTTATCAAAAATTTGTTAAAGTTTTACAAAATATGAAATCGATAATAAAACAAATGGAAAAGTACGTTATTCAAAATTGGATGGCTCTAGGTAACGTTGTTCTATCACAGTGAATGTATATGTCGTAAGTAAGAAGTGAATCTTTTATTTTTTGCAAATTTACGAATCGTGTCGTAAGTGAACCTTTTATTTTTTGCAAATTTACGATTAATGTCTGCTTAACTCGTTTTAATTCATAAAAACTGCGAGAAACGTAGATACATTTATGCAGATTCTTCGTTATTTAATCCCTTTAAATATAATACGGGACTCTAATATTTGGTGGCAACAATTCGAAAAGTGAATCAATATTTCTACTGAACCAACCCAAAATGCCAAAACGAAATTAGTAGCCCTTCTGGGCTAACGCCCTTTGGGCTAATAATCGCATACAATAATTAGAATTTAAATACATTTTTTAAATTATTAATCATTTATATACACCGTTCTATCCTTACATGCACCGGTTCAATCCCGTTTTGAAATTATTTCAATTACAAGCATAGTTTCTATGAAAAATTGATTATAAGCCTTGTAATATTCTAGCTAAATTAGAGTTTCTTAAAAGCTAGAATATCGAAGAACTGCGTAGCAACTATTCGCTGAGTTCTTGTAAGTAACATGTCCAAAGAAGGGTTAAATTTATCCTTTATTCCAACTCAGAATAAATGAACAGATGGCTTTTTCTCTGGCTTACTATAAGCCCCACTTGGACTTTAACTCAAGATAGAAAATGTAAAATTAATATAATACTAAATAAAATTAACCAACCGAAGCTGCACTGAATCAATTAATAGAGTTGACCCTTACCCGTAAATCCTTCACCGCCACAAATTAGCAAGCAGGTAGCAGTACGGCAGTAGAACACTAAGTTTAGACTAGAAGCAACAACGTGGCCGAAAGGCAGAACACGCTTTCTTACTGAAGTGACACCCCACCTTGAGTTTAAATACTCGTTTCTACCTTATTTACATAAATTGTAATCCTGAAAACTCATTCTGGCAGGGAAACGTAAATGAGAAATGAGAAGATAAAGGAAAGGCTTGTTCCAAAGTAAAAATAATTATTAAAATAATAAAGTTAACCCCACAACCCAAACATTTATAAATGATTAATTTAAATTACTGTAGGACACTGGAAATCGAACTCACCACTGAACAAGATCACATTCTCGCACTAATACACACAAGTTTTGGAAACTGGAAAGTTACCATTTTCGCTGAATCCCAAGAGAACCCTGGATGAAATGGAGTTCCGTCGAAACTCAGTCACAGTTACTGAAAAAACAAAGGAAAGTGAACCTGCAACGCTTTTCTCCATCCTTATCACATGCCTTCGTAGTATAATTGGAAAGTACGTTAGGCTAGCATGGAAGGTCTGGAGTTCGAGTCCCAGCTAGATCATTGCAAATTTTTTCCTACCTCCTGCATCTATAAATCTAATGACTCTGTACACATACCAGAGTCAAAAGGAACATGAATAGGCTGGAGACAAAAGCTTGAGTACAGGAATGTCAAGGAACGTGAGGACCTAAAGATACAGAAAGCAAAGGATATCTTCGCTAATCTAATCTCTTACTTCCCTCCCTTCACCAATTAAACAACATCACCAAATCTCGTTGGACCAAAGGGGCGAGATCGTTGGGCGCTCTGGTACTGGGGTTTACATGACAATATAACGGATTTCAAGTCGTTGTTTGACCTTGTTCCTTCCCTCATAAGACGCGGGGTGCTTTCTCCTCCCCCTTTTTTTCAAACTTGGATAAGTTTTCTCGCTACTTCTTCTGCAAAAACATGAAGGCTGCCTCGCAATCCACCATTGGTTCGAGTTAGTAATAAAATTAACCTGAAGATAAAGAAAGGGCAATCATTTATAGATGCCTTTTTCGAGAAAAGTAGTCTATCCCCCTCATAAAATACCAAATTTCAAAGAATGTTTACAACTTTATTTCTGTCACAGCCATGTCGACTAGCTTTTTATAAAACTTATTTACAGCGAACTGTGCTTAAATGATAAAATATTAAATCATTATGAATTTGTATACATACATGTTGCAATTAAATTTCCTCCTCACTAATGGATTGAATTTCGATCCAGATTTTCATATACGTAAGAAACGGAGTTAGAAATTTTTATTCGAAACATTCTAGAATGTTAAAAGTCTGTTTTAGTTATGATTCCATGCTAAAATCTTAGACTTAAAAAGTGTCTTTAATCCTGAACTCCCGACGAAGTGATTTCTTTTAATATTATCCGTTTGATTACATTGGTTTCAATGTACACTGCGCAAAAAAAATGGGGCAGTTATATCTCCCGTTCTATTGGCCCAATGGACAAAATTCAAATTTCGTTTTTCCCGTCTCGAAAGCGCGACTTAGAATATGTATTAGATTTATATATAGCATTGTTCTAATAAAGGTATTTTGACACAAAATCGGAATTTTCTGAAATGACAATTTTCGTATTTCGATTCTACGACTCAAATTATGCCAAACTACCAAATTTTGTAAAAATCGCAAGAGTAGTTTTTAAAACATTAGCTCTCAAAATTTTAGCTCCTCAATTTTAATTGAATTTGATATATAATTATTCATATCTCTTTTTTTACTAACTTTACTTGATTCCTTGTTTCACATTTCGAAATTTAGGTTCATTCTAAATAAAATTCGCCTATTTTTTATGATTTATTTTTTAAATTTATATTTGTAAATAATGTTTATAATTTTTTGAAAAACATTTTGAATTATAACTTACAAAATTTTTACAATCATCTTAAAGTACATGTATTTCTAAGCATACTTGCAAAAAATTAGTTTTTTATTCAATATTTCCTAAGATATACGTGAATTTATATTTGCGCGCTTTGAAATTTGGCATATTTCTTAAAGGCGATAATAACACAAATGTGGTTTGCGTACTTTTTTAAAATTACTTGAAAATATGAACGATAACTTTTTTTTTTCGTTCGTCTGCACTGAAAAAAAGAAAAGGAAAATAGGTTGCTAAAAAAATTAAGAAGTTCGCCAAGTAAATTATTCTTGGCGAAAAAAACTGAAAAAAGTACGCAAAGATACATTTTTGAACTTCTCCGTAAGTTTCACGCCAAAGTTTACAAAATTTGATATTTAGGCATAATTTGAGTCGTAGAATCATTTCAGAAAAAGTCCACTTTTTTATCAAAATACCTATGTTAGATTGATGCTATATAGAAATCTAATATATATCCTAAAACGCCCTTTCGAAACATGAAAAACGCGATTTGAATTTCGTCAATCGGACCAGTAGAACGGGAGATATAGAACTGTCCCTCCTCTTTTTTTTTCCCACCGCAGTGTATATTTATAATGTCGACGATAAATAGATCTTAAATATCATTGATTAGTAACAACGTTTGTTTATAATAAAGGAGGAATTTATCGTTACACGATAGAAAATTTAATTTTTTGCCCTAAAAAAAACTTGCACCTCGCATAACTGTCGGTCCTAGATATGTAAATTTCCTTCTGTGAAAGTTTTAGACTTTGAAGCACTTGGGACTTTATTATATTTCCTCACTGTAAACTGTATTGAGGCTTTATAATCTTGAAATTTTTCAACTCATTTTCAGTAAAGGGGATCTGAGAAGAACGTGAGTTAGGGTTAATATTCCTAGCCTTGTATCACTTCTTCCGTATTACTGATGCTTCAAAATGATGATCTATTTGCACTCCCATAAAGAATCAGATATTAAGGTCATGGGGATGGTATTAATTATTCCCTTGTTGCCCACGATACAATTTCAAAAAAAGATACCTTTCAGCGCTGTGTCATGCCATTTGAGAGTTGAAGTCCTTGCCATATTTTATGGAATATCTCACAAAAGAGAGCTGAACCACAAAAGTGTATTAGGTTAACAAGAATAACACTGTAATGAATTCTCGAAGGTGCAGTTCTCAATTTTTAGGTACGTGTTTTGAATATCGAGCGATTGGGGAAATTAAAAAACGTATTGCTCCACTTAATGCAATACGTTACGCAAGTAGATCCTCATGCATTCAGTAGATCTTAAAATCGAACAATTATGCACTATTTGCGCAATGCATTTAATTAGAAATATTTTTTATTTATTTAAATAATGCAGCATATTTTATAGCAGATATTATTTCAATTATAATTTAAATATATTGTTAAATTAAATTAAACTCTTCCATCAAGGCCATTAGTCACCGGTAAGCTATGGATTTTGATAGTTTAAACTTAGCTAGGTTATTTGAATAGCATTAAAATTAATAACTCTGGTGCTCTTATGTGAGTTTACTTGCATTTTCAATTTAATTATCAGAGACAGTTTATTCAGAGATCGCCGCTCCGAAACAGCATTGTAAATTTAGACAGATCATTAAAATAAAATTAAATCGAATATTATCATTCATTGTTTACACAAATTGTTGCTAATGGTATATAGGCAGAGACACCAATGTTGGATGGCGCAGTATTTCATTCACAAGCGACACATGCTAAGTAGCGTCGGTGATCAACGCGTGGGAACGCGGAGTAACATCGTTCTCCAGAAAATTTGGTAAAATTCTGCTAAAAACATTTTCTAACGTCAAAATGTTATAATTTATTCAATCCTCAGAGCAATATATATGGTTTTTCGGGTATTCAATTATTAAACTACGTTGTTATTTACACATGACTTAGGAGATTAAAATAGTGTGTGATGAAATTAAGACTCTATAAATAGAAACAAAAAGTATCCTCTGCCATTGAAGACTTCAAACAAAGTTCAGTGATTACTTCACTGAAAAGTGATGAAGACAAAAGTTAACTTGAGTATAATCTACAATATTCTCTCTCATACTTTCACCCTAACACCCTTTTCTAACTTTTTTCTTTTTCTTCTCTAACTTTCACCCTTTTCTCAGAATGCAATTTAAAACTTTAATCTATGATGTCAAGGTATGAAAATGTCATATGGTGTCTTTATCAGATTTTTTTAACTGTAAATCCAACTTTATTTATTTTAATTCCACAAAGTCGCGGAGTTTTATGTGTACCCACAAACTGTGCTTCCTGCTCAATTCAAACTGTAACAGAAAGGTTTATTTAAAACCTTCATAAAATTTACATTTACGTGATATACATTAGATACATTAGATTTACATGATATACATTTTCAGAGAAAACGATACCTCGCTTGTCAGTCTAATAGAGTCAAAAGGACATTGAGTTAATATTACACAAATATTACTCTATAATAGTAATATAACATTAGTATCTATTACATTTCTAACACCTCGAAAAGGTGTTAAAGTTTTCAGTTAGTAGTAAAATCCGAAGAATTACAAATAGATGTTGTTGCCAATCAACGATGTATAAAAACTTTAATTTATGTTTTTAATATCAAAGAGCATTACTTATCACCGTAGAGAAATAAATTTATAAATGTTATTTTTTCCTGCAATTTTAATAATATTTTACATCAAGTGTTATCTATATTTTACGTCTGATATGCAAACTACAGTTCGATCACGCTGTAATAGTTAAGTTCTTCTATATTTCACCGTCTGCATTTCAAATAAAATTGAAAGATGGTCATAAAATTTCGTAGTAGCATATAGGTCACAATCCTTTCTCTCTGTATATGGAGTTTTTAAATTTTGTTCAAATAGTAATAAATATTTTGATATATTTTCTCCTCATAACATTTACGTCCTAAAAATAAAATACGTAAACAAAGCCCGGAGATAAATAAAAATAAAATAAAATACCCTGGAGATAAATTCCGTTTTCAAATAAAATTGAAATTTTATTACTTTTAATGCTGTTATGTTATTTAATGAGTTGACAATTGTAGACATCTTTTTTGTGAAAGGAAAAAACATCTGAAATCAAGAGTTTAAAGCCATATAACGCTTATAGTCTGCGTTCAATTTCCAACAACCAGCTAAATATACCGCCTGCAATTTCTCTTAATGCAAAAAATTACGAAATCGTTTTTCTTGTATGCTCTATGAAGTTACTTTTTTTCTTAGATAAATAGTTCCTGCAGTATTTAATGGCAATAAATTAAATAAATTTGCAATGATCCTGATATGTTTAATACTTAATCTTACTATCAAAGCAGTTTAAACATTTTGTGGCAGTATGAATTTTCGATCAAATCTATGAAATAAGTATAGATTTATTTTTATTCAAAAAAGTCCATTGATACTAAACACACAGACATAACAGAGACAACAAACGCTAAAAGAACTACGTTCATTTTATCAATTCTTTGTTTATAATATGAAGAAATTAAAATTTCAAATGCTGATAAACATAATGTGTTATCACGAGTACAGAAAGTGGCTATCATCACTAAACCTAACCACTGCTATATGACCAGGCATAAACCTCAGACGGCATTTTGGGATGCTACCAATCCATGTAGTTATAATTAGTTGCCAGAGTTCATCTATTATTACTACTTATATTGCCCTTCCGTGCTAGGATATGTGACATCACAGACGTTCAGTGATGACTAGACTTGTTCAGCTGCAAAAAGATGTAGCGAATGCGCCGTAGATCCATTATCTGCTGCATTTCGCCGAATACCATGTAGGTCGTACATCATCCTGTTGTGATGTGATCCAACGATGCTCCTGAAGATAAGGGACACCGGATCCGCTAATCCATTCATAATGTAACGCTGACTGGTAAGAGTACCAAATATGCATGCCACACTTAAAAGAAACTCGCATCCTAGAAAAATAACTCCCGGTGCTTGGCTGGCACGATGATGCGTATGGCAAGAGCCCACAACCGCTATCCTTGGTTATGTCATAGCTTACACGGCCTTCATGATGTTACATACAGAAGCGAGCTTCATTCATCCAAGGAGATGATATGGCTTGTAAGAAACGTCATTGCGTAAGCGGACGAGTTTTGCTTTTTCGGCCAAGTAATGAGCCATATGTACGCCAAGTAGTGAACCTGTATATCTCTCTTTCTGCCCTTCTTGGACCCATCAGTTCCAAATTCGCATGGAAACGGTCGAATTTCGATCAGTGCGAGCAGCAGTTTGGTAGTATGATAACCCACAGTAATAATAGCTGTTATTCTTCTGGGATAAAATTCTTACGACTGCTACTACATGTTCCATCTTTTTACTTTGCCTTTCTAGCTAACAAGCAAAAAGAAAACACGATTCTCGCACGGGAAACCCATCGTCTTCTTGTTTACGTTGATCTCTGTCAGCGGTTCTTGACCTTTTTAGCGGTCAGCACCCCGTTGAATCTGAAAATAAGTTCTTGCATCCCCTTAAAAATATGTGTATATTTTTTATTTAAGAAAAAACATTTATTTCAAAAACAATGGAGAGTTTATTTACAATATATATTACTACATAACAGAAAAATAGCAATATTGAAATTTTAGTGGTTATGTTATTGTTGTTTAATCAAATGAATTCTAGTAAAACGAGGTAAAAGAGCCACGCGTAAATCATCAGATGCATTAAGGCGATTCATGGCTTTTGTTTGATGTGCATAAGTACTAAAAATCCCATTTCACAAAGGTAGGCGATGGCAAATGGTAAAAATGTCTCTACTGCTGTTTGTCAGTTGTGGATAAGCTTGCAAGTGTTTACACCAGAACTTTTTTAAGCCTAGTTTATCAAATTCCATTTCTAGACGCGCATTAACTCTTGCATCCGCGTTAGCTCTTGCATCGATATCTCCTTTCAAAAATTGTTGTTGTCCATTGAATTTGGATCAAACAAAAATGGATTGAGTATCCATCTATTAATTTTACTAATATTCCCCGTGGAAAAGTATGTATCAAATGATAAGCTCAATTGTTTGAGGTATATTACAATTTCTGGTACAATTATTATTTTTTCATTTCCCAAATCTACTGAATCTAGCAAAGGAAAGTTTACTAAATTCCCATGTTCAATTCAATGTCTCCAAATTTTTAATTTTTCAATAAATGAAGCTACTTTCCACCAGGTGTTATTATGTTCTTGCCCAATCCTCGCACTCAAGTGCTTCATTCATATGGTTAAATATATCTGCTAGGTAGGCTAGCCGAAGCAATGCATCTCTATTTCCATAAGCTTCCACTAAATCACTATTTTACTTTATAAGAAACTGTATAATTTCTTCGCGAAATTCAAAAAACGCTCAGCATGCGGCCCTTGGAGAACCACCGTATTTCCGTATTATACAGAAGCACAATATGAACAGTACCGATTTTTTCGCACAAAGCAGAAAACATAGAATGATTAAACGCTCGTCCTCGGATGTACTTATTACTTATCTACATTCACTGCTGTAGTTAGATATTGTTTCAAATTCTCTGAAAACTTTTTCGATGCAAGTGCATGACGATGCAACATGCTGTGCGTTATTGTAACTTGCGGTATTTTCTCTTCATATATTAAATAAATCTAAAATTTTTACCCAACATTGCAGGGACACCATCAATGCAAACTGAGCCTATAATACTCATGGGTATTTGATGTTTAAAAAAAATTTTTAATGTGATTAAAAACATCAATGCCTTTTATCGTTGAATCAAGCGGTTCATAAAATAGAAAATCATCTGGCATTTCATTTTATTTAATGCATTGCTAAAGTAACTGACTGCAATTATCAACATCTAATATTAATAACTGACTGCATTATCAAGGAAAATACTACTGACATCAAATTTTGCTTTCTTAGAGTTCATGGTGTTAAGACTGTATTCTGCAGATTCACCCCCATGCTGATTATTGAAATGTTCTAACAGCTTTGAGGGTTTAAGATTGGAGTTGGAAAATATTTTGCAACATAAAATACATTGTGGTCGGTGAGTACCATCTTTTTTTGTTGCACGTTCCATCAGCGACATAATTATCTTTCCATTGACACTTTTTCGACATAATGAGGTTTACCATAATTCAAAAAACTTAATTAATTGATATAAATTTTATGCATGGGTAAATTTACTTAATTTGAATAAATACTGCACTACATTAATTAATTAAAGTAAATATTGTTACAAATACGTTCTTATTCAAGGTATGCCAACAAGTCTCAGCTAGTTTCTGTACAGCACGTGATAATGTGTCAGTACATGCAGTTAACTGCATGTACTGACGACTGATGTCAAGCGATATGCTGACCAAGAAGATTAGAATAAATGGTGTAAGCCTCCCTGTATGTCCGTGCAATGAAAGTGAAGCCATGAAGCGTTACGGTATGACGTCACGATTTAACATCGCCGCTGCCGTAGGCTGGCTTTGTTTACGTTCTAATCGGTGCTGTTTGTATCCGCGGTCGCTTCGTTCATATTTTTCGGTCTAGGATATTTATTAATGTTAAAGCATTACCAGCCTTTAATGGAATAATAGTAAAGCATAATTTTAGTTAGATTGCATACTTCAATATCAGATACAGTAATGTATGCTGAGAACACACTCTATTCTCTGCCTGTTTTGTACATATGAAAGTTCGAATCTTTACCATTTTAAACTCTAAAACAGAATTGTCAAAGTAATGAAACCCGCAGCACCTGCATTTTATAACGTAACGTTTCAAGTGATGATAGAAATAAAAATCATGTTAAATTATCAGAACACTCCATAGTAGTTGACACATGGAAAAGGCTGTTTTTTACATATGTGAATATACATAGATGGGTTGAAAAACAGTTTTGAATAATGACTCAAATTTTTTATTTGAAGTTTGTTTATTTTTTTGCTGTTCTTAACATTAAATATAATTTATGAAAATTTATTTACATTATATTTTAAAACAATATATGATTCTCGTTAGCGTCAGTTGGATGTGTTCCATTCAGAGAATTCTCCATAACTCTTAATTGAATTTCGGGTTCTAACTCTAAATTAATGATCGAATTTTGACGTTAAGCTGTTGTATGGCTCATGGTTTATTTGAATATACCATTCCGTTTAATTATTTCTAGAGAAAGCAAAGCTGAAGCAGTTAAAGATAGCGATAATCATTTCAAATTCGAAAGTCGGGAATGATGTAACTGTCAAAAATTTTAATCAAGAGAGTAACTGTTCATTGCTGAAAATGTTGAACTAGTCGGGAAATTGTTAAAGCATTAAGTGTATTTCAGGTATTAAAGAATTAAGTATGCTGTTTGCATCGAAAGAAACAGAACTTTTTTTTAACGGCGGGGACTTGCCTTTTCGTCATTGACCATTCCTCGGAAATGGCGGCCATTTATTGCGGAGGCCCCTAATAGGCGGCCACCGCTGCCTCCTATGAAGGGATAGACAATTTGCATCCATGCCTTTTCCGGGATTCGAACCCGGGCGCTTCGGTATCGCAGTCGGCTCTCCTGACCACGACACCATCTGGGCGGCAAAGAAACAAAACGTTGATTTTCATAGTATAATTGAACAATTTTAACAAATTAATTGAACAAATTTTCGACCTTTGCTTGGTGGTGAACTTTTCCATCATAAAATCTCTAAGTACTGATTGTACAGTTTTAATGAAAAGAAAAAATACAACACAAAAAGGGAAAAATACAACACACAAAAAAAGTTACGTAGTATTTAAATCATAACTTTAATCATAGGAAATCTATAAAACATTATTGAAAATGTGAAAAACTTCCAAAACAGCATAATTCTATTAAAATACAGCAGACAGATGCAAATCGAGAACAGCGGGTGCGAGCTTTTAACACAATTAATATTCAGGTCTCGTTGTTACTTAACAAAGCAGACACGAAGATATAATATGCATCAACAGAAGCGATCTCAAACTGCCATTTCCCCTTCTCTGAGAGTAAAATTACTTCCTAGCTTACTCTCCTAGATTATGACCTACATTCGTTGGAAAAATCATTTGTATCTTTTATTTCTCTTTATTTATTAATGCCACAAGAGCTATTATCATTTTCAGTTTCGATAAAATCGCATTCGACATAAGCAAATAGTTACTGCCAATTGATGAAAAAGATTTTCAATCATCCTCGATAGTATGTTACTGCATACAGCGGGAGTTAATTATTCAAAACTCCTTTTAAATGGATCTGTGACATATGTTCTTTTATACTATAAGTATCTTCAACAAAATAGGTTGATAATGTATTATAATAGGTTCACTGTAAATTTTCTAACTTTTTATGTGCATTACAGTGGAGGTTAAAGAATAAAAGATAAAAGATTAAGTTTTGTGCTAGTTTGTTGCTTGTAAGATTCTATGTGCATTTTTGTTTCTTAATTTGATTCAAATAGTAATACATATTTTTAATATTTTGATATTTCTTTTTATATCATTTTATATACGAAACACAATTGCAGAAAAAAAATGTCCAACCTTTTAAAATTAAATTCTTTCGGAAATATTTTAACGTTTCGCCTGTAAAGACTTAGTTCTACGACTTAGACATTCTATTTATAATTAAGAAAAGAAGATACTTATTTTTATGATTTTTTTATAATTTAAATCTTTAAAAAGTTTATCTAAATGAAAATATGTTTATTGCTTACATCTTTTTAAAATTCTTAATAATAAAATATCCCTTAACATGTTCTAGAGTGTTTGAAGTTTTAAGAAAGAACTTCTTTTTAGTCCAAAGGGGCTTTGTTCCTGAAGGACTATTGTTTTCGTTTTGCGATTTTGCGTCGGAAACATTAAAAGTCTGTATCGCTTTTCAAACTGTTGCCACAAAATATTGCAGCCCTGTATTATATTTAAAGAAATTAAATAATGAAAAATGTGCATAAATGCATTCTCGCATTGTTATAAAACGACGGTACCTAAAGCCATCGTATTTTGAATGCCGTAATCCTGCTGCGAATATAGGCATCTGGAAGCCCAAATTTGAAATTTGGAATTTGTTTTATTAACGATTTCATATTTTGTAAAACTTTAACGAATTTTTTATTAACAAACTCCAGGATTTCAAAGTGGGCAATGGCAACGTTGTACAGAAAAAAATATTTTTATCTGCTGCGCGTGAGACTGTGTGTAGGAAATTCTAAAGATATGCTCAGTTTAAAATTATATTGTTCTTTAACTGAATTTTATGGTTTAAGTGCGAAGAACATGATATTCAATAAATAAAAGTAACATACAAAATGTTTAAAAAATGCCCCTTTGGACGTAATTTAAAATCTGAAACCTTTCAGATTTTTTTTTTTCTTTTTCTTTCTTTTTTTTGGGGGGGGGATAAAATTTGGATCATTTACTTCTGAAATACCACATTGCATACACAGTTACCTCGCTTACCCTGGTAGGATAAATAATTCAAACGATTCATCCTCTCTTTTTTTCACAATTTTTTCGCCCATTTTTTCATGGCAACATTTTGTTCTGCTTATCTTTTTTTTATTGACTATTATTTCGTTTCCACCAGGAAGTAGATTATTGCCTTTTTTTAACCATTACTTTTATAGATTCCTTTCGAATTTTGGTCCTTCATCGATTTATCATGTTATGCGTTGTTGCTTAAGCTGTGATAAGCTCAAGTCGGGGGCAGGAAGGGGACGAAAATCATAATTATATCTGTGAAACACAAAAAAGTCTACCAATATACTGAGACGTATGTTAAAAAAAATTATTTCGAGTATAAATATTATTTCTCATATGTCATAATTTGGGATAAATTTCTTACCTGTCAGCTATCTTTGTTTTATGGACGTAATTGTGATCGTGGCATTTAGGGCTATACATTATCGTGGTATGAGTGACAATATTAGATAAGATGTCCGTAAAAGATGTTTACGAGTTTTATATTCTTAAATTTGGTTCTAATTTGTAACACCTGCTGTGAGTTCCAAATAACTTAACAATGTTTATGGTTTTTCTATGGTATGAATTGTCACCACCAGAGCAGCTAACCGTCAAACAAACAGATACAAAGTTAAAACACTTCAAGTTTATTCTACCTCACCTTTTTATGTTAATTATATGCTTGCATATTTAAATTTAAGCACTCACCTCTTATGAGTTCTTAAATTAAAATATGCAAAATATAATTACTATGTTCTAGTTTCAACATGAAGTTTTTCTTTCCAAAAATGGATACAAATTCAACAGTTTTAATCTAATTTAAGTAGAGACTACAAGCTTACCTAGACCATGACGGAATTTTGCATACACTTACCAAACAGGGTCTAACCTCAGCTTAAAATATTCCCAGAAAGACCAGTTCTAGCATTGCCAAGAGTTTATTTTTTTTTCAATCGACAGTGTGGCGGAATGCAGGCCAATTTTACACATTTATTCGTAAAATCCCCCCCTACATTGTATACTAAACTGCTTAAAAAACCTAAACATAAATGGTACAAGCTGAATATATTTAAGATTCGAAAGATTTAAAAAATATAAGTAGGCTGTATATTAGCTGAAGTAATTAATTAAGAGAAAGTAAAACATGCAGTACAGTAGTTCTGACGAAATAAAATTTCGTCTTCACCTGCTAATGAGAAAACATTTTACTTTTTGTCCATGTCTTCTAAGTCCCATTAGCATTTTATTCATTTAGCTTACGTTTTGTTAGCTTCTGCCGTGCATACTATATATTAATCAATGTTAAATCAAATTTCCCATCTTTAAAGAACAGAATTTTCGGGATGAAATGTATAACTCGAAACACTGGCACTTCAGTGAATCGAAATTTTCTGGTAATCAAAATGTAATTCAAAATAACTTGAAGTTGGAAATTAAATTTTTCTCATAATTTTAATTTTCCATTATTCGAAATCGTTTTCTGTTCCTTTCAGTTTTGGCCATCGATACTCGGTTGTAATTTAGTAGAATTAAGAATTATATGACTGGCAATTAAAACTGCAGCATGAATCATTGTAAAATTTGCTTAATAGATAAAATATTATAGAAAGTGAAATTGATTAACAGTGCAACTCATACGCAAACAGTACATACCGCCAGTAACACATAGATCAGTAACTCTTAACCTGGGGTGCATGAACCCCTGGGGATGCGAAAGTGTTGTGAGGTTTATCCTAAATTTATAACAGTTACTTTAAGTTTGTCACACTTTCCTGTCTCTAAACAATTGTTTTTTTAGTCAATCAGTTCTATTTAACTAAACTTCGTGTGTATTCATATGCAGGGATAGAACCGGCATACGTACTTTACGTTGATTCTAACTGTCGCAAAACATTCTATTGTTACTTTATGTGTGTGTACAACATGAATATCATGCTTAATGCACTAGCGATTTCACTTATCTCCAGTAAGTTCTGGAGACATCGATTTGACGATTTGTGGCCCCTTTAAAGTTGACTTCTTTGTAATAACTATCTTATTGCGGCAACACAATTTTACGGGCTGGCTTGCAATGTTGAATATTGTTACACTTAGTTTTCAGAAGGAAAAATTCCATCAAAACTTTATACTGCCTATTATTTTTGCTACTCAAATTTTGTATCCTATCAGAGTAAATATTACTTCCACTTCACTAATGGAAAATATTTGTTGTTAGCCTTGCGTGTTGGTGTAAGAACTGCGCAGCTAAATCAATAATTAAATATTTTCTTTACTCAATAATTTCAAAATTGTTGACCTGTTTATAACTTTTGAGGGAATGATATCAAACATTTTTTCTCTGCGTTTGGCACTGACATTTTTAAGAGCTCGTTTTAAGTGTGCAGCATTTTATAGTATTAATTTAACCAGCTGTTATTATTTAGACCTTTACTGTCACTTCTTGATTCCGCTTCTTGTATTTTAGAGTTATATTAGAATTATTTAGAGTTATGTTAGACTTTAGCTGAATTGTATCTTAGAGTTTACTATGTGAATGATATCGGGAACTTACGACATTTCTCGCACGCTAAAGAGGACTTCTTTACTATTCGCTTTTCTCTTAAAGTATTTGTTTTACTGTGGGTTACTATTATTTATAATAAACTGTTACTTTTTTCCTG
>KK122589.1:883157-929531 GCA_000611955.2 Stegodyphus mimosarum | reverse complement strand
TCTTTCTATATAATCTAAAATTCTCAGAATCCAGTTAATTTTTTAGTAAGCTCAAACAGTTTCAGTAAACCTTAAATAATGCGTTAACTTGTTAAATAAGGCCAACAATTTTAATAATGTATTCAGCTTCATAAACATATCAATCACATTTCAACCGTGTTTCATAGAAATCAGAAAACATTCGTGCTATATATCAACTACGTTTGTTTATCCTTGGTCATTGGCAAGAGAATAAAACGTACTACTCACCTTGCGTGTCTTTACGCTGTTCCGATACTCTGAACTTGTATCGGTGACAACACTCGGTTATTAGAGAAAAACATCCCATGTTCAAACACACAACTTTCAGTGAGCAATACTTGCGATGTCAATGTTCGGCAGGCTCCAGTGATCCAGGCAGATGATAAAAAGTTCACGCCCACCCTGTGCGTGCGCAGCCTAAGGGGTAGGGCTCGTGATTCATCGATTTTGATGAACCGTTTCACGTGGTGATGACTAAAACTTGCAGGTGGCGCTGGAAATGTACTTTTAAAAGTAACTTTGTTAAAGAAAACTTTAGGACATACGAAGTTCAGCGCTAATCCAAACAACTTACAGAAAACAATCCCAGAAAGCTAAGCAAAGAAGGACAGCCGTATGGTAATGCGGTGTGTAGTGAGGTTAGTTAATTTTTAAATTATAATATTCTCTCTAGCCCACAATTTTAACTTTTTCTTTTCCCAAAAATAACTCAAACCAGTACGTCGTCATGGCAACAATCCACTATACTGTTTCTATTGTTTCCGGAAGTCAAGGTTTATGTCAAAGTATTCAGTATTCCTGGAAACGTCGTAGATAAGCAAAATATAAATTCTTTTTGTCATTCCTAAAATATAAATAAATAAAAGATTCTGTGCTAGGCAGCATGTAATGCAGGGTATTTAAAACATCTTTTATTAAATACACGAATGCAGCAAATTTTTACATAAATCATTATTTGGGCATATTATAAATTAAATTTATTTAAAATTGAATATTTAATATAATTTATTAAAATAAAATTAAACGGAAGATGACCCTCAAACCCATTAGTCACGACACAGTGCAATATACTTAAATAAATTACTGATATTAAATTAACTGAAGGAAACTAGTCACTTTCCAAACCTTTGGACACTTGTGGGTTGACAGTCATCAAAAATCAAACACAGGGTCACCAAACTACACTGGATATCATAAATTAAGGAAAAATCATAAAAATAGAGATAACTCTCACAAAAATAAGCCAAACCGTGTAAAATTTGAATATGTTGCCAAGTAAGAGTAGCTGAGTAAACCTGCAATATGCAAATTACTGGCGCTGCACTCGGAATACGTCATCTGCGGGGAGCATAAAAGTTCATGTTTGAGAACAAGCCCACATATTTCACTGTGATAGTGCCATACGAAATCTGAGATAGCCAATTCGTAACAATGACCTCCAGGCATCATTTGCCTGCAGAACTACGATAGAGAGCCATTGTGAGACTAGAGGCAGGAAAAAGTCAAACAGAAATGGCCAGATGGCTAAATGTGAGTCCGTCTGTGGTTCATAGACTTTGGAGGCAATTTCAAACCACAGAGTCGGCATCTAGGAGGTTCAGACAAGGGCGGCCAACTGCTACAACGAGCACCGATGACAGATATTTGACATTATATGCACGCAGGAATAGAACCGCTACTCCGACTCTTCTTAAATCCTCCTTTGCTACAGCCACCGGAAGGTTGGTGTCAACGTCAACTGTGCGTGGAAGGCTTCACGAAGGTGGTCTATATGTGAGGCGACCAGCCATTTGCGTGCCGCTAAAGTCATGCCATAGGACCGTTTGCAGTGGGCACGACAACATGTCCACTGGACGCCTGATCAATGAAGGGCAGTTCTCTTTACGGATGAGTCCAGGTTTAGTCTAGAAAGCGATAGTAGGCGCTATTTGATATGCAGAGAACCTGAAACCCGTTATCATCCTTCAAACATCCGTGAAAGAGATGCATACGGAAGAGGCAGTGTCTGTGTTTGAGGTGGCATCTTTTTGGGTGGACGCACAGACCTCCATGTCTTTCCAAGGGGAACCATGAATGCTCAGGTTTATAGAGATGACATCCTTGATGCTTATGTGGGCCCATATGCCGGGGCAATAAGATATGATTTCCTTTTACAGGACGACAACGCAAGACCACACAGGGCTCGCTTTGTAGATGATTATTTTCAACAGGAAATATTTATGCGCATGGAGTTGCCAGCTCGATCCCCGGACTTGAATCCTATCGAGCAAGTTTGAGATGCTTTAGGGAGACGTCTAGCTGCTCTTAATCCGCCCTCTCAGACCCTTGCCGCTCTTGCAACGGCTTTGCAACTTTTTCAGTAATCGTGATTTTTGTGATTTTTCCTTAATTTATGATAACCTGTGTAGATAAATGTGTTTATATCTGTAATATAACGTGTTAAGGACAGTGTGTAATTGGCACAGCTTACTGATTACACACTATTGTCACTCTGAAAACTTTATAATCAAATCAGAAAACTCGCGATACAACAAAAGGCTGTCCCCACTCGCAATATGTTGTCTTTCAAAGGTATTAAACAGACTCAGCGATTTAAAAGAAATGTTCTGTCACTACCCGCACTAAAATATTTTTATTTTTCATGCGGCAGCATTTTGCCATGCAAAAACGAATAAATTACATAACTTTTCTTTCAAATTTATTCTGTTATTAATTAATAAACTAAATTTCAAAGCAATAAACACAAATTCATTACAGTTGCCATAAATTACTAACTGGATCCGTGAAAATCATCAATATTGTTACGGATTTCATATTTATTTGGCTATTTATTGAGAATTGTGATTAAAATTGCTTTATTTTCTTAAGTAACGCATACGATTTTTGAAGAGAAAGCTACGTCGGAAAAGTAAAAATAAAAGAGTGCGTGCATTTAATATTTAATTAATAAATATCTCGTAATTACTGTTGCCATCCAGAAAAATTGAGAGAAATCCAGAATGTTCTAGTAAATAATTAAAAAGCTTATAAAAGCCGAATTAAAACATCTCATATCAGTTCAGTTGTAGTTCTAGCTGTTTTAAGCGAACTGATGTTTATTTACTTAATGCTGTGATTGATTGTAACGAATTCGCTGTGAGATTGGTTAACTTTATCTGTTTTGAAGTGAATTGTGTTTAACGTTTGAGATATTGTGGTATAGTACGAATATCTCTGAGGAAATATTTCAGTGTTTTGTTTTATTTCTTGTGAAAAGAATAAATTTTGAATGACTGTTGCATTCAATCCATTACGAACCCGTACGCATGCAACAATTTTTGGTGTCAGGAATTGAAATTTTGAATGGCAGTTACACGAGCGATGGAAGAACAATTAAGGCAATTTATGGCAGCCTTTGCTGCATTTAAAGAAGAAATTAAAGCTAGCCAAGATTCCATTAAACAAGAGATGAAAGCTCGTCAAGAATACGTTAAAGAAAAGAAAAACGTAAGTAAAGAAGAGAAAAGATGAAGCTGGTAAAGTTTCCGTTAAAGAAGATATGAGAGCCGGTCAAGTTTCAGTTAAAGAAGAGATGAAAGCCATACAAGAAAAGATTGAAGGAGGTAAAGAAGGAATGAAAAGAGAAATTACCTGCATAATAGAAAACAAATTTGAGGCTATGGAAGGGAGAATTGACGCGGTTGAAAATAATCATAAGTTATTTTATGAATTCACTGTCATCTATGTGGTAATTTCCAATGCAGAAGAAGAACTTCGAAGGTCTTTTTGAGTAGTGAAGCAGTAAGTAGATTACGTAGTCAGGGGCACCCGGGAGCAACACCTGCATACAAAGCCTATTTTCTGTCTCTCTCTGCTCGAAAAATCACGAAGCTACTACAAGTGCGTTGGGTTTAGACCTTCATGCTGCCACAGGAACATGAATCATTCGTTCTACTGCTGCACAAAAGTTTGAAAAGATCCAAATTTATGCAAAAAAAAAAAAAACAATGATTTGAGTACCACTTATTTCATCTTCCAAGGAGACCAGCTGTAAGATATCTCATGTTCATTAACCATTTACTGTGATTCCAAGCTTTACTATAACTTATCCTTTATGTTTAAAGTATCCGGCTTTGGGCATTCTCGCTAGCTAATGCACCGACAATGTACTTTAGAGCCAGCGTATTTCTTATTCTATCGTATATATAGTCTCACAATACATTATCAGCTTTTGAATTCAATTGTATGTTATTGCTTAATTTAAATAAATACAAGTGATAATTTTGTCTGTAGTACAAGTTACATCTTTATGCTTAATTTAGACTAAAATAAATAAAAGTTTAAACTTTTTTCACTACTTCGTGAATATTTAAGACATAGCGTTATTTGTCTAACGTGGTCTGCAGTACTTAACTTTAGTTCCAGCTACAATAGCAACCCTTAACAGTTTAAGGTGATGTCGTCATCTTACTAAATTGGGCCAAAAAAATGGGACAGTATACTCTTTACTCACAAATCCGACTATGATTCTAGAAGTGTTTTTTAGCTCGCCTTCGCTTGTTCATAAATGATGCCGTTTCCGTAGAGACGTTGTATTTGGGATGGAAGCATTATAAAGGGTCACAATGAGCTACATACTTTTGATTAAAGCGCTGTAATTGATCACAAATACGTAGACGAAGTCTTTGAACCCCTTGTGTCAAATAAGGCTCTTTATGGGCTCTGTTAGCTAAGTTATTTTGCAAAATGATGATAATGTTCGGCCGCATCAAGCATCTGCGGTGCCCAAATACCTGTAAATAAAAGATATTTCTCAAATGGACTGGTCAGCTTATTCACCAGACTTGCATTCTATTAAAGATGTGCGAGACGCCTTAGGTCGCCAAATAGAGAGCGTCAAATACCTTTCTGGGAAACTACAGGATCTGAAAAATGCACTTTCATTAAAATGGCGTGCTCCTTTAGGAGACTTAGTCGAACATTTCGTAAGTTTTATGAAATCAAGATGTGAAATTTGCATTCCTCTCACAAGGGACATGTAGTAAAGACGGTATAATAAAGAAAGATTTGCAAAAAATCTTTCATTTTTACATTTTCATAAATGTGACTTTAAATTCAACATTTTGAATTTAATCAACTAACAAGCATGATAATTCACTTAATGCTTTTTTTACAAAATCTTTTTAATTATTTTTCAATAAGTAATTTTTATTTCTGTCAATATCTTTTAATTTTGAATACTAGTATAGACATTAAGGAATTTTCTTCTACAGTGAGTTTTAGTTATACCAAAATGGGAAATATAAACTCAAAAGAAATTTATAGTAGAACAGTATAAAAATATATAAATTGTTTTAGTTTCTAACGAACTATTTTATCACTTTTAATACTCTTTCTCTCTTAAAACATATTTTCTCTTAAAAAGCTCCGAGCCCCTGGCTGTTGGAAACGTCTTTCTGGATTTCTCCAACATTCAGTTTCAAGAATTTGCTAAAGTAGTCTTTAAGAAATATTTAAGAAATTTAAAAGCGGATAAAAATATGAGGCGGATTATTTATGCTTCGAAGAACCTATCTGTGTACCCATTATGTGAATTTCATGTCTGAGCTCCTGTCCAAATATGAAACATAATGGGATAGTCACGTCTATCCGCAGAAGTCATCGTAATGCCACTTTCAGATTTGCTGCAAGCCTCAAACGCAACTAATTGATGAAAACAGCGTATAACTACGTCTTGAATAATGAAGTCTTTCCTTCTCATTATTAAATAACCCACCAGCGGGTGAATGGTAAGACTGCTGAACACTAGTATGTCAACTCCGGTTCAAATACCAGCAAACTTTCTTTATATGAGAAGCTTCGTCTTTTTTCTTTTTTCACATGCGTAACGTGTATACGAGCTATTTTTCCTAAAAATGTTCTCCAAGAACTCTTTCTTCTTTGAAGGTAAACAGTTCTCGCTTGCTCTGCGGTGACTCAAATAATTCTAAAAAATCTTAATCTTTAATACTTCCAGAAGTCTGCAAGTGCATTAGAATAAAAAAAATCACAGCACAAGACTTATTTCCTGCCATCTACGGTTGTTCTTTCTAACAACTCGTTTTAAATGCATAATTTTGTGTTTTTTATTTTGAATTTTTGTGACTTCATTCTTAAGCTTTTAGGTCTTCCAAAGTTATTTAGATTAAAACTGTTTTAGCTCCTAAACTGGAATGGGAAGTTGACGAATATGACGTTCAGATTTAATTTTTTTTAAGTTATATGAATTATATTTAGGCTTAACATAATATTTTTTACACAAACCGGGGCATGTCTGAAAAAATACTTACAACATAAAATAAAACTTACCAAGAAAAGTACCTATTACTGAAAAGATTAAATAAAGAAGTTGTTAACAATAAACAACAATAAATTAAAAGAAATTTTTATGAACTCAGTAAGACATTCCTTTCTTCATTTAAGAAGTTATTAGTATTGTTACCAATTTTGTTTTCAGACAGTTAATTTTAGTAGAATTATAATTAAAATTGTTGTATTTCCTCGTGCAATGCAGCGCGAGACAAATTTTAAGAAAAAGCTATGCCAAAAAAGTAAAAATACTGGAGCACGTGCATTTAACATTGAGCACGTGCATTTAGCATTGAGTATTTAACATTGAGTTCTGAAATATTTCTTTTGATAAAAATAAGTTTTATTAAACTAATAAAGGGGTTGTGCATTCAGTCTATTACGAATCCGTACGCACACGACAGTATTTATCACAACTGAAAACTTTCTTTAAAAATTCTTTGCTATATTTAATGGCATCGAAAGATTCACCGCAATTTAGTTCATTGTTAATTTTGCATTTGAGTTCATTGTTAATTTTTCAATTTAGTAAAGATTTTGCCGTTGAATTAGCCATTCTATTTCTTTCTTCAGACCGTATGATACTCATTACTGATCTTTCGATGGGTGCCGATGCGCCTAGCATGCTGAAAATGCATTCTATTATTATATGAACAAACTTAGATAATGAAATGTATTTCTTTGAAATGACTAAAAAGTTGTATCCATTTTACTATACAACTTTTATGTTACCAAATTTCATAATTAGCTTATTAAGAATGTTTGGCAATCGCTACTTCATCAAGAAGTTGATCTGTGCTTATTGTATTATCTGGGACAGTTTCATTATTTTTTTCACCTGAAGCTTCAACTTCAGACCATGTTAATTCACTGTAGTTTATCCAAACAAAAGATTCTGCTCTACTAAAATTGTTTTCCCATCTCTCAGTTTAAGAAGAAAGACTCTTGTTGTAAATGATGCAAGTACTTTTAGGATTGTACTGATAATAATTGCTACATTATTTGCAAGTACTCTGATCTTTTGTGTGCTTCTTGAGGTATAAATTTATTATCACATCTTTCCCCAAGGTTTGTTTTAATTTTCTAGTTTTATTAGTAATATCGGCCGCATTTACTGTTGTGTTTTTCATAATCAGTACAGCTTTGTTAAACAACCTCAGTTATCCTTGCACAAACCATAAATCCATTTCACTACAATCATTGTCAAAATATTGGTTTATCATCACCAAACAATATTCTTTTGACATAAAAAAGCCGTCAGTTCTCCATAGGTTTCCTGTGTTCCGTTAACAGCTGGAAGTAATGAAAGGAAGCGGGTGTTGCCATGTTGAAGAAACTTCTTATTTTCCATATCTAAAAATGCAAAAAATTCTTTTAGTTTACTGACTCTAATTACAAATTTTGGCCATAAAAGTTTCTACTTAATAAGTAGAATATTAACTGCAGTCTGAAGGCAGCTGCGAACGATGTGAGCACCGTAACCATTGCCAATAATATTTATCCCTAGTCCATTCTTCAGTCTGTTGTAAATACTGTTTTCTCATCTATCTTCAACAATCCAAAATTGGTATTGCAATTACCTCAATAAAATCCATTAATTTGTTTTCATATATATTGAATTTTACGACTAACTTTAAATGGTTTGCCAGTATTCCTTCAGTTTCACCGGAAACAGATTTAAAGTCTAAAAGCGCAACTTTTGCGCAACGATCTGGTACAATATATAGCACAATAATTGGCACAGTTTTAATTCCTTTCTTGTTAAAAGAATCTATTATATAGTCACAAATTTTCTTTGATTTAAAACTTCGTAAAACTGCTGAAACAACAGTGGTTCAATCACGTTAACAATGACAACTTCCCATTTTTGCTCTGGTTAGTCTAAACTTTGTTTCAAAGAGCTTCAAAATCAACTTACATGAATAATCGGCTGGCATAAAAGCTAAAGTAGTGAACAGCAACATGAAGCGCAAAAACTGCTTATTTAGCTGCTATTAAAAATTCTCCGTCATGTAAATCGGTTCGTATAAAAATCATAATATATTTGAGGAAGTTCCTACCGCTACTATTAAGCTTGCCTTATACTTCGTACATTCCAAGTGATTTATAATGTTTGAATGCCTGCCATTAATTACTGAAAATTCTGAAAAGCACAGTTCTTATTTCACTTTATCAGTACGATCCCAAACGGTTTCTTCAAAACTGGATAATCCTTTTTTAGTTCACCAGTAAACACCAGTTTCTTTTTGACACTTCGGAGATTAAATTAATTTAACGTACATTACAAAATAATCGTAAATTCCGATTCAGAATTTGAACTCAAATGAGATAGGACATGCGCAGCAGTGACGTGGCCAATGTAGGTTCAGGTGCTGCCAACTTTAATTGAAACACAATTTATAAAAAAGTGAAATAAAAGAATCGGGATATCTGGATGCTATTAAAATTCTCTGAAAAATATGTGGATGAAAAATAAAACATCTAAATTCATTAGGCCACATGCTATAATTCTGGATGAAAACGCCTAGATAACATTAAAAGTACTTTAGATTTAGATACAAAATATTTAGATTGGCAAAAGCAAGTGTAACATGGAGATGTTTTATTGCCAAATCGCCAATTTACCAAGGGCTTCTGTACTTTTACCTCTTGTATATTCAGCGCTTTTAAAATTTTAGAAAATAATCGGGACAAAATGGCAAACTGGCCGTGACGTAGGTACCACATCTTCAAAAGGGGCAGTCCCATTAAAGAGCGAGGTCAGGTCTGATAATCCTAATTATATTAAATAAGCTAATTTTCCTTATGCCTATTAATTTAAAGAAACATGATGCCATTACAATATATGCGTTTTTGAAGCATTAATATATCTAATGGGTAAATGTTTATCCTGAGCTATATGTCGTATAAAAATGCATAATGACTGAATTACTGATGGAAAAGAAGTTTTATAAGTATTAAAGGTATCTATCTGCTTTAATATTAATTTGATAATGGTAAGTAATTTCTATGAAGTGGAGCATTTCTGTCAGCTTTATAGTATTTTACCTTTTCCTGTAAATTTTCCGTAGACTTCTTTTAAACACCATAAAAGTCCGTGCATAAATATTTAATTCCTTGTGCTTTTAAAGACATAAGTACTTAAGCTTGTGTGTTTTATATTGAAATATATTAATTACGGAGCAAAACTGACTCCAAACCAGTAAATCAGTCCAGTAAAGAAAAAATCAGTAAAATCAGTAAAGAAAGGCACATAAGTAACATGGAAATATTTTTCACTTACGATTCACTCACACACTAAATGACCTTCAAGGCCAGATTGATAGTTAGAGGCACTGAGTACCGTTTTCACTTGTTTATTCGAAATTCTTTCTGGCTCGAGTAATTTTTACCCCAACGTATGCGCTTACGGATGACCTTATGAAAAAAGAGCAATAAAATTCTGTTGCAACACGCTCTCATTTTGCGGTTATACCTTTTATATAACTTGGGACATTACAGTGTTGAGATATCTCCCTCCCAAGCACTGAAGCGTGCAAAATTATGATAGCTCTCTGCAGTTGGCATTTGTATATATTACCTAAGACAGACTAACACTAACAATGCCAGAAACAGCCACCGACCCTAGGACTTGGTCAGTCTCACGTGTTTAAATATTATTTAGGTAAAAGCCATATCTGCTATTTGTAAGACTGGACTAAGGGTGACGGCAATCAATTACCTAAATCCTCAAATGAAACAGACTACATTAGTTAACTGATGAACCATTAAGGCTTAGAAGTCAAAGAATCAATGAAAATGCATCTGTCATATAAAACGTTTGTATGCGCGTTTGCTAATTTCTGCTCATAACACACTGTTGACTACTTATTTAACAAAAATTGAGACTAATGTATTGAAAACAAACACTTTTCAGTTTTTTGTACGGTAATTCAAATATCAGATTGAAACCGAACTGAACAGAAGATCCCGGTTGAGGAATTCAAATTTGCTAGTTCCCATATTCTGTAAGTAGAATATTAAAATCTTCAAATCATTGGGTAAGAATGTTTACTTTTTTTAAAATATCAAATCTCATATTCTCCATAAATTGTTACTTCCTAGTGAAGGGAGAATATTAAACTAGGTTTCCTTCTTATCGGCATGTCTTGAAGTTCATCTTAATTACGTGCATTGAAGAGAAAAGTTAAGCAATTATTAATGCTGCTTTTCAATATTATATTTAATTTTATTACAATAGTAATTAATACATTTGCTTCTGTAGAAAGTGTAGAACAATTCGTATCGTGTGTGAGCTATGTGGGAAGCAAAAATGTATTAAGGACTAATCATTAAATATTCAAGATATGGAACTTCAAATCACATTAAAATTAGCTGCTCGAAATAGCAACGCCAAACAATAAGGAGGAAAAGTTTGTTTTTATGTTATTACACCTTAAATGAAATTCACGAGCATTTATTCAATAAATAAAAGACTTAATAATTCGATGTAAACAGACGCTGAAAAATAATTAGAATCAAACAAAAAATTAACAATTTTGATAAAAATTACTTTATAAATGATTATTGTTAAGTTTAAAATTTATTTGAAGACCTATATTTTTCTTGTTATGTTTCTTAATTTTATAATGGAAACATTTAGTGAATAATTGATTTTATAATGGGAATATTTTATGAGATTTGAAAAGCATCAACTATATTTATTAATTAGCAATTTACTTTCCGCTAACTTTAATTCTGGGTTTATTGCTTTTCAGATCAATTTTATGTGTTTGAATTGCATTAAAAATTGGGACACATTCCCTTTTATATATTTTTCGTTTTTCATTATTGTTGTGATTTTGTTAAATTTTAATTTAAATTTACCTCTTACTTTTACTTTCTATGTACCCCTAACTTTTTTCGTATATTTTCTAACGGGTCCCCTTTCCCCCCCCCCTTAAAAAAAGAAAGAAAAATTTTTCACCTTGAAAAATTGTATCTGTTTCAATTCTTATAAGTGAAAATAGGTACAATCAGACAGAAATTGCTGCTCCTATCCATATATATAGATTTACAAATGAATGTTTGTCTTTATACAAATCTACAGTTTAATTCCAATCTTTATGAAACTTGGCACACTCGACCTTCAAAACAAGATGAGGGTCACTGTCTACATAAGGTTTCTCAAAAACCAGCTCATGCCGTCCGCACTCTTTATATACATACATTTTACGTTAATTTAATGAACTTTTTATTAAAAACTCAGCGATTTAAAAGCTTTGTGCTGCCACTCTGCAAAGAGTAATGTCAGGTCACGTGCAAAGAGTAAGGTTAATATTTCAAATTTAATAGAAAACTCGACGATATAAAATATTATGTTACCACTCGTGAAAACGTAATTATATTAATTTGTCTCGAATTCAATAAACAAACATGACTATTTAAAAGAAATGCCCACTGCCCAAAATAAAATATTTTAAAGTATGTTATCATGAAACATTACTTTCGCTGTAACATCAATTATGCCACCAAAGCGAAAATCGATTGCTCGATTTGCACCTCAAGTACGAAAGAAAAAGACATCACAAGCTTCAGAAACAAATGAGAAACGGGAAGCAAGACTGGAAGACGTTCAAGTACTGGCTGTTTGAGCCCGTTCGTGTGAAACAAACGAGCAACGGGAAGCAAGACTGAAAAACGTTCGAGTACGCACTGCTCAAGCCCGTTCGTCTGAAACAGACAAGCGACAACATTTTTACTTCAAACCTTCCGATTTAATCATGAACGCACCAGAAAACAATAAACAAAGCAAAAACAATGTGTATCCAAAAGCACTTCAATAAATAGAATTAAAACAAACACTTCTTCTACTTTAAGTTGCACTACAACGCATGCCGGATAACAACAAGTATTCAATAGTAGTCAAAACTCTGTAAACCTTATTCATAAATTTTTGGTCTAGAACTTTCAAACTCGGAAAGGAAAATGTAACATTGATCGAAGGATGCGAAGAAAATCGAAAATCGATGTAAATGTAAATTTTCAACCGATTTAAAATAAATAAATAAATAAAATACTTAAGGGTCAGGATAAGCTGATACTACCTGCTTTTGAAATGTAATATTTTGATGCAATTATGATTATTACATTTTTTCTGAAATCTTTTCCCTAATACATGATTAACAAAATATTTTTTAAAGAATTTGAAAGATTTCAGATTTTGACGGTCGCCCAAAAGGGTTTGTTGAGGTTTTTTGCATTCTAGTTGAGCTCGCAGTTTCTCTTTTTTTTTTTTTTTGGTCTTTTTAGCTTTATTATTAAACATCGCATATGTCATAATAGTATGCATTACAGAATTTCCGATGAAGCTTTAAGTGTTACCAATTCATCATATCAATGCTCAGCTTTCTTACTAAGATGCCGTTAAAAACCTTTTTTTGTCTTTTATTGTTCTTTGTAGTTACTTTAAATATCACGTTTTGACTCTTACACCACATAAAACTCGATTCAACAGCAAAATGACAAAATACTTAAAAACAACATAGCTTTAAAATTTCCGACTGATAGTCTCGCACGCTGAAGATAAAAATGTTTTTTTACGTACAGTGTTGATGAAATCGTTGAGTTCGTTAATAAAAAATTCCTTAAAATTTTACATATTGTGAAACAGATAATAAAACAAATTCGAAATTAAAAATTCGGGCTTCCAGGTGCCGATGTTCGGGTGGAGGACTACGTTATTCAAAATTTGATGGCTCTAGGTACCGTTATTTTTTCGCAATGCGAGAAACATTCATACATTCATGACTGCCCTCTAAATTGTATGACCTGAGATGAGTCTCTTATCTCCCTACCTGCACGTGACTTACTCACACCCTTCTCTACCAGTAAGATACTTCTCAATACTTAGCGTCCATTGTCGGCGAATCAGCTACTGACCTGACTCCTGACCTTTACTCCAAGACAGCCCACTTCTCAACAAATCGCCAACTTCTATCTTCTCCACAATGGACTGTTAAAGTCTGCATTTCGCCTCTACAATCTTTTATGTCATCACCGGAACTTATGGAGTTTACTTTATCATCTCTACTTAAAAGTTCTAAAAATGATCCAGCACTTGGATGGGGATAGGATCTCTGGCCCAGAAGCCCGTTGAAATGAACAATTAGTTCACAGATATGAATGAAAAAATTTTAAAAAAAGCTTAATTTAAAAAAATAAATAAAATGTGAAAGCTTTCTGATTTTATATTACGCCCAAAGAGGCATTTTTTTACGTTTTGTGTGTTACCTTTAGTTATTGAATATTATATTCTTCGCACTTAAACCACCTAAAATTCAATACAACAGCAATATCATAAAATATTTAAAAACAGCATAACTTTACAATTTCCGATAGACAATCTCGAGCGGTGGAGATAAAAATGTTTATTTCTGTACAGTGTTGCCACTGCTCTCTTTGAAATCGTTCAGTCTATTAATCAAAAGTGCCTTAAATTTTTACAAAATATGAAATAGATAATAAAACGAGTTAGAAATTGTGGCGTCCGGATGCCCATGCTCGGATGGAGGATTACGTTATTCAAATTTTGATGGCTCTAGGGACCGTCTTTTTTCACAATGCGGGAAACATACATACATTCATGCAAATTCTTCATTACTTAATTTCTTTTAAATATAATACTTAAACACAATATAATATAATATTTGGTGGCGACAATATGAAAAGCGAAACAGACATTTGTAGTGAAACAACGCTTAGTGCGTTTCGAAACTAATAACCCTTCTGTGCTACGTCCCCTGCCTACCTGCTAAAAAAAAAAAAAGAATTCTATGGTTTTTAAAATGCTATTATCTGAGAGAGTGAAAAGAAAAATATTATTTAATAATGGATTAAAAGCTTTACAGGCCTAGAAAATTGATGAAGTTAACCTGTTGTAGCTAAAAGGCAACATATTTAGATTGTAAATGTTAAAGAATGCGATGCTGCAGAAGGCAACAAAGCATGTAATAATTCCTCGATATTTTTAGAGCATTTAAATATCTATTATTAATTTCGTCTTCTTACTTCTACTTGTAGTTCTGTTTAATATATTTATTTTCAATACATCCGCACATTTTCTTGGTAAAAATCAGAAAAACGACGAATTATCTTTAGGTATATTACAGAAAGGAACTGATCTTCTCTGATGATGAATAAACACCGCAGTACGTTCTTCGGTGATCAGTAGATATCTTGTAGGTAGGCAGGTGCTTACAGACTGTGAAGCATTGAACGCCAGTAATAGTTTGGAGTGTAATGAATACCGAAGATCTAGAATCTACATATTCTAGAAGCAAAGAACTATGAGGCAAGAAGAAACCTTTCCTTCAGGGATTGGTATTTTAAATTCAAAAACACTTTTTCATGCATAATAATGCACCTTGCCACAAAAGGAAAACTATTTCTAATGTTTTAGCTAAAAATTCCCTAAAAAGCATTTTTTCCCCGAAAGAAATAACCTGAGAATGAAGACAATCGAATATCTGTGGCCAGTTATAGAAGTAAAGTTGAAGCAAAAGAGAATAACTAAAGGATCCAAATTTTTTTGATGATATATATATTTAAAAGTTTTTAACTGAATTGATACTTTAACATAACGAAATAGCCAGCAAAATAAAAGATTTATATATTAATTATTAGACAATAATCAAAGCTATATAAACTAATAGTTTTGAAAATTCTCTCTTTGAGCGAAACAATTTGTTAGTGTCGGTAGTTGTACATATTTTTTTCACTGGATCGCTTGCTTACGAGGCATGTCACAAATATTTCCCAATCAAAAATTTTCATTTTGCCAGGACACAGAATTCACCTCGTGAAAATAACAACAATACTAACATTTTATTGTGGAATGATTTACTATCGTATCATAAGTGTATTATTCGAGCTTTAATAAATGACTAAACCCTCACTAGCATTCAACGACACATAATTCGTTCTTGGATTTATTATTACAGAATCCTTAATACGCTGATTTTTAAAATGAGCTGCAACAGTTAGCCTGACATTTGTCCAAGCAAACACGGGATTATTTCCAAAATGCTTGTCTCGTCGAGCCAACAGTTCGCTGAAGAATGCGATCGGCGCGTAATGGACAGGCAGACAGAAGTTTCGTTGCTAACAACAATACGACCTTAGCGACCGGCCTTCACCAATGGAGGAGTTATGGCTATGTCGTCGACAATTGCTAGCATGTATGCAATACTATATTCGCACGCCGTTTTTCTCCTTTGTTCTCAGAATGACTACCATATCAGAGGCAAAATGTCAATGTATAATTTCCTCAACAAAACATGATAAAAATTTATTATCATTGTTATTATTTTTATCATCTTCCAATGCATTTAAACAAGAGACAATTAGATTTTCTGAAGTAAAAAATTGTGGAAATTAGTTTTATTAGGTCTGGAAAGAATTTATTTTCTCGGTTAGAAATCCTAAAAGTTCTCAAATCTTTCATTTACGAATAATGGGGGAAAAAAGGAATTTTTGCTTAATACTTTTTTTTGCAATGGAGGGCGCTTGCTTATGTCGGCATCGGCCACTCCTAAGGCCAGATGTGGTGGTCTCTTTATTATGGAGGCACGTAATAGGTGGGCCACCTTTGCCCGTTATGAAGGGACGGACAATTTTTACATCCATGCCTTCTCCGGCATTCGAGCCTGGTCCCTTCAGTATCGCACTCAGGCTTCCTTAACCATTGTACCGTCTCGACGGCTATTTTGCTTAATATTAAGAGCTTTTAATTAAAACGAAATTTGAAATTTGTGCTTAATGCAAAATCTATTAATGTGGATTATTTTTTCAATATAATTTGGGAGTAAAAGTGGGTTTGGACCGTCCAGTGGCGAAGTGGCTAGCGCGTGGGGCACCCGAACCAAAGGTCCGGAATTCGATTACCGGGCTGGGCAAGGTTGACTCAGCCTTTCATCCCTTAAGTGGATCGATAAAATGAGCAAAAAGTTTGCTTGGAGACTAAACACCGGGGGGTCCTGCGACAAGTTGACCACTTATCTAGGGCATATGCTGATACACTCCGGGGCCCAAGGGTCAAGAAAGCAGAAAAGGGGCACTGCAGGCTGTGGCGCACTAGGGCTATTGCGCCACTGAGTTTAGTTTAAGAGTGGGTTTGAAGTTAAAATATGTTACTTTTTCTGAAATATTTTGAAATTAAAACATTAAAAGACGGAAGAAGAATCATTTCAATTGTAACAAAGATAAACTCTTAAAGCACGGAATAGTAAGCCTTCTCCAGGAAATTTTTAAAAATTTCTTCTTCAAGTACTTCTAGAAAAGCCGAAGGACGCTTGTTAAGTTAGAATATAGCGCCACCTATTGGATGTAGAGAGAAACTCTCACTTAGCCATCTGGATTCGGCTAAGCAACATGTCAGAAGTAGCTTCTCAGTTCTGACGCGCATACTCTTCACGCATGCTCTGTACCTTGTTGTGCTTCCATTTCATCCTTTTATCAGTTACAAAATTTCCCGGATTTTAAACAAGTTTAATTTTCATGTTGTTTTCTCGCCTATAAATAAAATCCTAGGCTCTGTTCTTAAAGATTCTATTTCTGGCTTTAATTCTTGGGGAATATGCTATAGCATATCGTGTCAGTGTGGCTTAAGTTATATTGGCTAAACGAAAAGAGCATTAAAGTTTCGCATAAAGGAACATGAATCTTTCGTCCGAAAAGGCGAAATTAACAAATCTTCAATAGCTAATCATAGTTGAAAATTCAATCACAAGTTTGATTTTGGTTCTGTTAAAATTATCCAGATAGCTGGTTCTATTAGGGAATTGGATTTTCTTGAAGCTTTTCACATTCACACAAATTTTTCCTGTTTACTCAATGACTTTAATTCCAATCCAGTCGTGATTTTAAAATTCTACTAACTTAACCCTTCATTTTTTGTTACTATTTCTGCCGACAGATGGCGCTATCGGCTCCTTGCATTGGTTGCCTGTAGGGTATAAATATGATCGACATTCGCTTTCCCGATTTGCAAAATTTTTTGCTTCTGATGAAGGGGGACCCTTTTGCGTCCAAATCAATTGGGATTTTCCAAAATTTACGTCGAATACAGGGTTGTCGACTTGCCTGTTCTATTTTCCACGTCGGTGTGATTCTCTTGTGTCTTGATTTTTGCTACCAACCGGCATTTTTTAGAATTTTCTTCCTGTTTGTATCGTTTACCCCTTTGCGCCATTTTGTTTTTTATCCCGCGTAGTTGTTGGATTTCTTATTTTCGGAAGTTAGTGAGTTTCTCCTTTTGTTTACATTTCTTGGTGGATCATTTAATCATATTATTGCAAATTACCTGGTTAAATATTATTTTTTATTGCATCAATTGTGTTTTCATTTTGCGTTGTATCTCTTTCTGCGCTTGTTCCATTTTTAAAGATAACGTTTTTTGTTTTTCATTTCCAATGGTTCTTTTCCGCTAATTTTAACTGCTTTTTTTTTGTTGTTGTTGTTTGTTTGTTTGTCACCACATTTTCCTTGCTTGTTCACGCTTTTGAAATATGTCAACAGATAAGAATCAATTTTGTAAGTTATGTCTTAAGCGTATGAAATTCTTGAACCATCTCCATTTCTTGCTGAACTGCAAACATCAGACTATCATTCCCAAATTCATGCAAATTAAATGTAATTTCAAATCTTCTGTTTGCATTTCGAAAATTATGCATAAATTCAAATTGTCACTACTTCGTCACACTATAAGAAACACGCCCAAACGTTTGGCTAAAATTGAACTTGAATTATATCACCTTCCTTTAAAAATTACCAATTCCACTTTAAATTTTCCCTCATTTGATCATAAATCTTGGTCTAGGACTGAAACTGCTTGTCAAAGCCATAAAAACATCCTTGTTTCTAAATTCCAAAAGTTCACTCCCCTTTCAGCTAGCCCTGCCCATCTTGTGGATCTTCCCACTGTTAACCTCACATTCTACTGCCCCCAATATTCTAAACTTTATATGAATTTATCGTATCTCCTATGCTATGCTCATTTCAGGATATGTTCTCTTCTCACGATAGTTCTACACAGGGTAGGGCACTGCCCAGGTACCTGCATCACGTGACTTCGTCACTTCATCTAACACTAATCCCATTGTTAATATCTCGAAGGTGAATCTCCCAGAGGATCAAATAAGTGTATTAAAATATAATTTTAACTTTTCTAAGTCATCGAAACCTTCCATTCCTCGAATCATCGCCTCTATTGAAAAAGCTTTTAAATTCTCTAAAATTTCAGACACACAGAAAGATACAATTCGCCACTTAATTACTTATTATGTGAATTTTGGCAACAATTCATTTGTTTCGAATCTCAAGCAAAAAGAAAAAAAAGCTTTACGTGAAATTCATTGTAATCATAATATTATAATTTCGAAGGCTGATAAGGGTGGACAAATTGTGGTTATGGACAAATACACATACATTAATGGGATCACGAAACTGATTAGTAAAGGCCCATATTGTTCGATCCCTAAAGATCCCTCAACTTCTGACCTCACAAAAGTTAAAACAGTTGTAAAATCGTCTCATATACTTTCGACTCAGCTTAATAAATCACTCATTCCATCTATTGTTAACTGTGCTAGATTTTATACTCTCCACAAAGTTTACAAAATTGGAATTCCTTTTCGACCTATAGTTTCCAATTTAGGAACGGCATCGTACCCTTTGGCCAAATACTTAGTTTTCGTATTCCTTTACTTTCCAACAATATCCACACCGTAAAAAATTCTTTCGAAGTCATCGATAAACTTAAAGATATTTCCCCTTTTGCACTCCATTATGGTTTCGTTTGATGTTAAATCGCTATTTACTAACGTTCCAGTTGAAGGAGCACTAAAATGCCTCGAAACTAGACTTCGAGAATTCCATTTCTCAAATACTGAAATTGAAGAGTTAATTTCCCTCACTAAAGTCTCTATGAGTCAAACTCACTTTACTTTCCAAAATGAATATTTTCGCCAAATTGAAGGACTAGCTATGGGTAATTCCCCCAGTCCTGTACTTGCTGACATTTACATGCACTATTTTGAGGTCAAATTATTGAAAAAAAAATATCTTTTCGTCTGTGGATTCGCTTCGTAGACGACACTTTAGCTCTTTTTGATGGTGATAAGGAAGACTTACCACAGATTTTATCTGTTATAAATTCGATTGATCCAGTCATCCAGTTCACTTTTGAGACTGAATCTCATAATACACCTCCCTTCCCGGATATTCTTATAATCCGCAGTGGATGTAATTTCAGCACAACTATTTACAGTAAACCCTTTTCTGTTTGTTTACCTCCCCATGCTAAGTCATGTCATCCGGGTAAGCAAAAAATGGCTTCTTTTTACTAATATGTCTTTCGAGCTTTCGAAGTTTGTTCCTCAGAATCTTTTCTTGCTAATGAACTCAATTATTTAAGATCTTTTGCCCTTGACCGAGGATTTTTCTCCCGTAGTCACTGATAAAGCTATTCGCAAGTTCTCATCGTGCCATCTAAGAACACATTCTGATGCTAGAAATACCATCAATAACCTTGTTGTGCTTCTAGTTTAAGATCTGTTGCCCTTGACCGAGGATTTTCTCCCGTAGTCATTGATAAAGCTGTTCGCAAGTTGTCATCGTGCCATCTAAGAACACATTCTGATGCTATAAATAACATTAATAACCTTGTTGTTACAAAATTGCACGGATTTTAAACAAGTTTAATTTTCATGTTGTTTTCTCGCCTATAAATAAACTCCGAGGCTCGGTTCTTAAAGATTCTATTTCTGACTTCTGGAAAGTTGAATCCACTGTGTTGTGTAGCAAATTCACTTAATTATTTAAGTCTGACTTAAGAATTAATTTTTATTATTATTCTAAATTTATGCTACACAACGTTATTTTATTTAATATGCTGTATTTATATTTGCTTTGGTTTAATTTTAATTAGGAGTTTTGGGTACTTAAGATTTGTACGTATCTTCCACTCGTTACTCGTAAACTCGTTGGAACACACAATGAAATCGGGTGCTTTTCTACGTAATAAACTTGATTTAATATTACTTAACTTAAGTTGATCCTTTATTAATTTATATCACTGGATGCAGAAAAATTAGCCTTTTAATTTAAGATCACTTTCAAGTTTCAACTTTAACAGTTTTTAAATTACAGTCAATTATTTAACTAAATTTTTACACTTTGCGAGGAAAAGGTCTTGGTGGGGGGGGGGAGTATTGAAAAAGTCGCACTTGTAGCTGAATTCTAAGGCTTTGCTTACGTGTTAAGAGGGATACAATGAGAATTTCCGGTTGGTCGTTTGGGTTTGTAAGTTTTTTTCTCGCACCTGCATCGGATTCTTCGCATTTCCTTTGACGTGCTTGGCGACATTTAAATTTGTGTTTAGTTCAACTCCTCGGAATTTGGGAAGATTTTTGCAGGGGTGTGTTCGGGGTGTGGAGTATAGGATTTTTTCACCTTGCGTAGCGGGAATTGGCAATATATGGTTCCTCCTTTGACAAAAAGCCGGTGCATGTGTCACTCGCTCTCTTCTCTTGTCTTCGTTTGTTCCCTGCAAGGTGTTTGTACAGCTTCGAAGATACTTCTTCGTTTCTGGGGGCTTATGGCTCCTTTGGTTTATCGTAATGATGAGCTTTACCTGCTTATCCAGTGATAAAATTTACCTGCTTCCTCGAGAGAAAGTCTTCGTTATGAAATAATTAAAATTTACTTCCGAATTCAATTCAAAATTCAGGAGTTTCTACGGGCACAGACTACCCCATCAATTTAAGAAAACAAAAGGAAAAAAATGTTTTCAAGGAAAATCTGATGATGATGTCTCCCTCTACACTGAGGACTCCATGAACAACTTAAGGCTCCTAGCGACCGGATGCAGCTCCCGTCCTACCGGATGAAGATCTTGATGTTTGCTATGATGATGTTGTCCATCCGGCTGTTCACCAATGAGAATGGGCCTGACCACAGATTCTTCACGGGCCTGAGACATCAAGGTGTCGCTGAGGTATTCACTCAATCATCGGAGCTTTCTGATGAACCATCTACTACATCATTTTCTTTCTACAGAGTTCCGACTAGAGATCAGATAATTTTTTTTTATTTTATTCTAGAAGTCTTAACTTTAATTCTTAAGAGAAAATTTTACTTAAAATTACAGTTTAAAATTATCTCCTAAAATAGGAAGAAAGGTATTCAATTTATTTTCGAAAATGTAGTTATGGTTTAATTTTAAATGTTTGCATTTAAAGGATTTTGAGATGTTGAGGAATTTAAACTTCAGTATCTTTTGATGAACATACTGACTTTCCTGAGATTAAAGTAAATTGTTAACTGTCATAAAATATCTCCAGTTTTAATACTCCTACCTTCCCTAAAAGGGTAGTTGTGATGTAACTCGTAGAACCTAATAAGAAAAAGAAAAAAAGAAAAATGTTTGTTATGAATCTTTTTTGAGTTTGTTTAAAGATTTTTTTTAAATTGCTAAGAAATTAGAAATTTTGCTTTATTTGGTGAACTGCTAAAAAAGGGCTAAGTTGACGTATATAGTAAAACTGTACTTGCTGAGTTTAAGAAAAATTGGAAAATTGAAACAGAATTTTCGCTCCTTGTTAATACTCTAAATCTCTTAAGAAGGTAATCTTAAGTTGTTAGGAATAGCTGATTTCCTTTAATTTTCTGTGCAATAAGATAAAATTTAAGATTGGGCTGATAAGAAGTGCTCTTTTATTTTTGTGCTATAATAAGGTGTAAGAACTTAAATAATTGTTAAAGGAAATAGTTGTTATGAATTTTTATAAATTTTAACTCAATGAAATAGTTATACTTAATTAATAGAAGTTTGATGTTGTTTATTTTGAAATTTCAGAATTTTGTTGAAAACACATGTTTATGTTTCACTGGTAAGGATTTTGTAAAATTATCTCAGGTTATTTTCATACCCCGGGGCTGAAAGGGTTTATTACTAAAATTGATTTTTACATAATTTGATATGTTTAAAAAAAATAAACTCTAAGGTTTTCTTGAAGGTTAATACTGATTTATGTGTTTCTTTTTTATATGTTAGGACACATTGATTCACTAGCATCAAGGTTCATTGGGTTGTTCACTAACATTTTAAATTACACAACGCAATGGTAAAATTTGTTTAGTCAACTCCATCCCAGTTGGAGTTCACAACTGAAAATATCAAGGATGTTTTGAGTAAAGAAGAAAAATACTGTGAAGAACATTTCAAGCTGCTCATTACAGACAAAATGATGGTAGTTCATAAGGGAAGGTATAGAATTAGGAGAATCGAAAAAGCTGGCTGAGAAAAGACTGCATCAAGTGTGGAATCGACTAGAAAGCGACTCGAATATGAAAATATTATATAAGAATTTTATCAAGGAATATAAGGATCTAAATCACGTTCAGAAAGTTCAAGAAATCGGAACATTGACTTGCAATTATCTTACTCATCACAGAGTTTATAGGCCAGAGGAAACCTATACCGAGCTTCGCGTTGTGTTTAATGCATCAGCGGCTACTAGTAATGGGAAATCCCTTAATTCAGTATTAATAAAAGAGCAAATACCTCAAGACGTTTTATTTTCTATTATTAGTAGATTTCGAAAGTACAGCTAAGCATTAGGAGCTGATGTTCAGAAGATATACAGACAAATTGAACCATTTCACCGAAACCTGCAGTTGATCTTGTGGAAGGAATTAGTTAGTAGCCCTGTACAGACTTATCGTCTAAGGAGTGTAAAATACGAAACAGCAAGTGCACCATTCCTCGCAACAAGGGTCCTGAAGCAGTTAGCAATGAATGAAGCGAATGAATTTCCTTATGCCTTAAGAGCCGTACTGAGGACTGTTATGTTGACGACATTATCACTGGAGCTAATACGCTGAAAGAAGCCAAGGAGTTGTAGATACAGTTAACCAGTCTTCTGGAACGTGCTGGAATGCACTTACACAAATGGTGTTCAAATAATACAGAACTATTGAAGAACAAAGAAAGTGAAACTCGGGATTATTCCTTTCAAGTTACTGGTAAGCCTCAGGTTACAAAGGCCTTGGGAATGTCATGGACTACGTCTGTAGACTGTTTTCCTTATGATTTAAAGATACTTGACATTGAAGAAACAGTAACAAAAAGACATGTCTTATCGGCGATGGCTCGCCTCTTTGATCCATTAGGTTTAATTGGACCTGTACGACAAAGCTAAAATATTTCTACAAAAACTTTGGCTTCTAAAAATAAATTTGAATACACCTCTTCCTAAAAATTGCTTTGAAGAATGGAAGGCATTTCTGCATAGTCTAAAAAGGGTCAGTGATTATTGCAAGCTAGATTTGTTCTAACCAATGGATTACAGCAAATAGAAATTATAGGATTCTGCGATCCTAGTCAGAGAGCCTATGGTGCTGCAATTTATGTGAAATGTCTGTCATTTTCGAATGAATGTTCATCAAGATTTCTGTGCAGGAAATCTCTCGTGTCACCTTTGAAGTCAATTACTATTCCTCCTTTGGAACTTTCTGCTGCAGTTCTGTTGGTGAAACTAATGAAAAGAATATTAGAGGCCATTCAACTACCCATGGTCAAAGTGTATTATTCACTGATTCGTCAATAGTGTTATCATGGATTAAGAAGGAACCTCATCAACTAAAGACATTTGTTGCTAATAGAGCGTTTGTTATTTACAGCATGACTGCTATTCATGAGCGGTACCATGTTAGCACTCATAATAATCCAGTTGATTTGATATCACGTAGAGCTGAACCGAAGGATCTTTTTCATAGTGATTTATGGTGGTATGTACCAATATTCTTGACTGAGGAAAAGTTCTTGACTAAGCCTTGTGAAATAATTTCATCTGATATGGTATAATACGTGAAAGAACTTAAGGATAATGATTTAGTTAATCTAAATGTGAACTTTAATTCTCTTGTTTTAGATCATATTCTTGACATTAGTAAGAACTACATTCGTATTATTCGTGTGTTAAGTTTTGTTTACAGATTTATAGCCAACTGTAAAGGAAAAAATATAAAAATGGTTAAAGAAGTGTTAAGAACAGGATGACGTTGAGAAAGTCATAATCAGGTACGTACAATTACAATACTTTAGCAAGGATATTCTATCCTTAAAAAATAAGAATTGAGTTTCTTCCAAAAGTAAGATAAAATTTTTATGTCTATTTCTAGATAATGGTTCTTTTCTGAGAGTAGGTGGTAAACTTGTCAATAGTAATCTTAATTACAATCAAAAGTTTCCTTATGTAATGCCAAAGATCATGTATTTAGTAAATTTATTTTTCAGTATTATCATGTTAAATATTTACTTCTTGGTGCGCAAGCACTATTGCATCAGGTTCCCAGTAAATATTGGGTTGTTAGTGGTCGAGATATAGCTCGAAAGGTTGTACATGAATGTGTAACATATTTCACCAAATATATGTCAACAACTTATGGGAAATTTACCTGGTGAAAGAGTTAACCCAGGGTTTGTATTTAATGCTTGTGGACGTGATTTTTCTGATCCATTCCTCATCAGATATAAAAATCAGAGAAGAGGTAATTATGCAAAAGTGTACGTTGCTATATTCATATGTTTAGCTGCTATAGCCTGCCCTTTAGAAGACCTGAAATGGCTGAGATATCATTTTCGATCTCTCTCCCAGGCGTAGCTGGAAGAAAGGCAGATGTCCGTCCTGAAAGCAGTTGCACTAGAAATGATCTCTATAAAATAATCTGGGATCGATCCATTTAGAGGTAGTAACTGATTTAACTACAGATGCGTTACTTGCTACTATTAAAATATTTACTGCTAGACGTAGAAAGTGTAATATCATAATGTCAGATAATGGTACTAATATGGTTGGTGCAAAATCAGAACTTAAAAAATTGCATAGCTTAGTCCTCAAATCTCATTCCGATATAGAAGATTTCTTAATATCTGAAGGTATAAATTGGAAACTGATTCCACCTAGAGCACCAAATTTTGGTGGTTTATGGGAAGCAGATATTAAATCATTTAAATAGCATCTTCAGCGTACAATCGGCAGTTATAAATTGACTTTAGAAGAATTTTGGACTGTTGTCACACAAATTGAAGGTATTCTCAATTCTCGTCTAATTTTGCCTTTATCAACAGATGCGAATGGCTTTGAAGCCTTGACGTCGGGTCATTTGTTAATTGGAAGTTCCATTGTTTTATATCCTGAACCGGATTTGTCATCCTGCAGATAATAGACTTTCTAAATGGCAAGTTATTACCAAGTTCATTCAAGTTATTTGGAAACGTTGACAAAATAATTATTTAAATCATCTCCAACAACGCACCAAATGGTTTATTAATAAAGAAAATATAAAGGCAGATATGTTAGTTGTGTTAAAGAAAGATAATCTTCCACCATTTAAATGGGCTTTAGCTAGAATTGTGGAAGTTTTACTAGTAAAGATAATAAAACCAGAGTTGTTAAAGTGAAAAATCAAATGGTGTGTATGTTCCACGTATTAGTAAAATTTGTTGATTACCTATCCAGGATAACAATGCTTAGCTTTACATTATTGTGTTCTTACTGAAATTGTTTTTTACATTATAATAGAACTGTTTTAAAGAGTAAGTTAGATAATAGTATAGCGAATATTTACGTTCTTATAATATTTATATTATTTTATATTACATTCATAATGAAAAATTTCCTATTAGCTTTCATATTTGTAATGCAGAATTAGTTGTTCTTGAATTGTTAAATTGTATATTTATTTGTAATTTACACATTGAAATTCGGAATTTCAATGGGCAGCGGCATGTTAAGTTAGAATACAGTTCCACCTATTGGATGTAGAGAGAAACTCTCACTTGGCCATCTAGATTCGTCTAAGCAACATGTAATAGTACTGAATGTAGTTAGTTACGGTAAATAAAATAGTTTGTTCGATGTTCATACAGTCCACTTATTAGTTTAGAATCATAGTACAACGCTTGAGAATTTCTGACAACACCATGCACCTGCGATCAGAAGACTTAGATCTCAGAATACAACCGCTTGCCCAGACTCAGGCCCTCTTTGAAAAATATAAACCTAGACGCAGGCTAATACCTGCCGTTTAGATCTCTCTCCCAGGAGTAGGTGAACGAAAGGCAGATGTCTGTCTGTACGTCCTGAAAGCAGTTGCACTAGAAATGATCGCTATAAAATACTCTGGGATCGAATGATTCATATGTACACAGGCGGGTCAGCTATCAGCGAGAAGAGTGTAACAGACTTTTATTACCTCCTCTCCAAAGAACCTTTCCGAGTTAGCAGATCAATGACAAACTTCGACGGGGAGTCAATGGCTCGAAGTGAGGCAGCAAATGTCCTTTACAACCCAGCCCTATAGCCCTTAGAGCCCTATGTAGGGTCAATTGCAGTCAAACCTCCATCGAGCTGTTTGACTTTCCCTGTAAGAATTGTACCATAAATGTCACTGCCGATTAGCATCTCTATCTTCGGGCGACCTGGCCTTTGTCTGACAGCCATATCTTTTTACGCTTAAGTTCTTTTAGAATAGGGCCCTTAGGTAATCGTGCTATATTTCCACATATAGCTTCCTGATCCAAAAACACAATTTCTTTTTTCATATAAGGATTGAGAGAGTGTAGCTTGATCTGATACTTTTTGTGTACTCATGCAGTTCAATTTTAACCCCTCCAAAAAGCGTGTGAGCCACAGTTTCCTCTGCAATGGGAACTAGTTCTAATTCCTGCACCGTAGACTTCAAAATGTACGATTTTTGTGATCCGCAAACGAGAAGCGCTCGTATTTCCCTCGTGCCTGATTTTCCTAACACATTGACATTGTCATGAGAGCTACCTCCGTGGACCACATCTGTCCCACCGTAGTTGCCTGAACGGTGTCTGACTCTGTTGCCTTTTCCTGCGTTTCCTGTGTCTGCAGATCCGGGCAGAGAGAAAATGTGTGAGCCTTACCGCAAGCATAGCAACGTACAAATTTTGACACAACTTAGCAACATGTCCAGGTGAAAGGCACTTTAGGCAACACCTCTTAAGCCTAATTTTATTCTTTTTCTCATCTAATGGCAGAGAGCGTGCTTCGTAACAATCCTTACTATAATGTAGTTTATCGCAAAAAAATACAGTTATTATCGTAAGGAAACCTGCCGCCGTAAGGATATTCGTTAACTGTTTCGATTTAAATTTGCCTTTTAAATCCCTTTTCGATTTATTGCAATACTTATCTTTTTGTCCAAAAATTTCAAATCCATCCCGCGCTAACTTAAGTCTTTCCTCCCCTTCCACTTCGCATGTTAAAAATTTCATCAAATTAGTTAGGCGAGAAATATCCTAACTTTCGTTTACTTCTCCAAATAGCGGGTTTCTTTGCCAGGTTCTGAGGTCTCCCTCCAAGAGGCATGATTCTACCATGGAATATAACCAACAAATATTGTTTTGCGTTTTAATATCTAAGGATTCGAGAACTCTTAGTTGTTCTACGATCTTATCAAATAATTGTGGCAACGGTAATTTTTCACCACTACCTGTCTTAACATTCGTTACAATCAACTTTAGAAGCTCTCTCACGTATACCTCAATTAATAAATCATTATTCCCGAAACGTTCCTTAAGAGCACTAATAGCTTTTGGATAATTTTTCGCAGACATTGGGTAACTTTCAATAAAGTCTCTAGAGCGCGTTCCTTGTTTCATGCTTTGCACAAGAAACTGAAATTTGTCACTTTCGTGCAAATCAAGGTCCTCGTGTGTTTTTTCGAACTGAGACCAAAACGGAAGCCAGTTCAATAATTCTCCATCGAACTTCTTAAGCTCTATTTTCGGGAGCTTCAACGATCTAGTGTTACAAGGTGAATTACTAGAAATACTACCTTGTGGCCTAGTTTCTAAATTTACCTATTCTAAGGCATCTAACTTCTCACTAACTAAGCGAGAAATGGTAATAAACTCATCCTTATAAATTTTCCAGCTTTCCATTTCATCGTTAACCTTTTCATGCGCTACATCAGTCGTTATAGAATTCGAAATCTGCTCGTTAAGTTCCTCAATATCTTTCTGTAACATTTGCAGCTTTGGAAATTTATCTTTAATTATACTTGCTGAAAAAGCATCCTTACGAATTTCGTTTTTCAAAACATTAACAGTCTTGGTAAAGGAAGAACGAAATCCCCCGCGTTTTGCAGTTAAAGGATCCATCATAAAACGATCAATTAAACCAGCTTTAATTCACAAAATACCATTCAGCAAAATAATTCTACCAGTAACCTCACTGCATCCTGTCGCGGACGCCACTTGTAACGAAAAATATTTATCAAATAACCAAAATCAGAACTACGCCGAGACTGCCGTCAACGATTGTTCTGAACAGGCTCTTAATACACGTAAAATAAATTAGACACAGTGAGTCTACTATTATAGCATATGTTTATACTTTCAATAGTTATAAAAAAGAAAGAATTTGTATCTACTTGGATTCTGCACATGCTTCTTGATGAAGAACAATTTTATTAAATTTGACATCAGGAGCTTCACAGTTCCTTGAATTAAAGCAGGAATTCTCTACTGGGATATTATCGAAAAACAGAAAAAAATACAGTACATCCTTCAATTAATACCAACATAAAATTCATAGAACACTTATATCACTAAGCAAACACGGATCAGAACGTGCATGGCAAAGCCGAAAACAGATGCCATTCAGAAATATATGGATTCATAAAGCAAAGTCTCGTGGTCATTCAACAAAGTTATTCATAAAACAAATAAATATATAAATTCATAAAAGTTATTCATAAGTCTCGTGGATATCTCTAGAAGTTTATTGACGGCATTACGTAACATCCTGAAGCACAGGTAAATAAAACAAATTCTCTTCAACTCTGGCATGAAAGGCAGGAACATTTAAATAAACAACATGTTAAAAAGGTATTGCAGTCAAAGGCGTTCAAATAAAATTGGATAGTGATTTTTGTGAGGCCTGTATATTAGGAGAACAGCACAGGCTGTCTTTCCAGAGTCGTCAACATTGTGCTAAAGAGGTTGGTGAACTCATTCATACTGATTTTTGTGGGCCTATGGAACAAGAATCCATAGGTGGTTCTCAATATTATATATGCTTTACAGATGATTTCTCCAAGTACAGAAAAATTTATTTTCTTAAGTATAAGCCAAAAACTGTAGCTAAGTTTGAAGAATTTTGTACATTTTTTCAAAATCAAACAGAGAAGCCAATCAAGACAGTTTTAAGTGATGGTGGACTGGAATATATAAACAAGGGCTTTAGGAATATTTTGCGAAGAATGGAAGCAGAACTTCGCTGCAGTTTCCCCTATACTCCCCAGCAAAATGGAACAGCTGAAAGAACAAATAGAACACTTGTTGTTTTAGCTCGAACAATAATTATTGGTAAATATTTGCCAAAGTCATTGTGGGCTGAATTGGTTAATACTGCTATATATATAAATATATATATATATATTAATCGTGTTGGAACCTCATCAGTACATGGCAAGTCTCCGTTTGAATTGCTTTGTGGCAGAACTTCAAGACTTAATCACCTTAGAGTTATAGGTACAGAGTGTTTTATTCATGTACCTAAACAGAAGTAAAAGAAGTGGAGTCCAAGAAATGGGAAAGGAATATTGCTTGGTTGTTTAGATGATGTTGATAGTTATCGGGTATTGTTAAGAAGTATAAGAGAAGTAAAAAGAACCAGAGAAGTAGTATTTATTCCTGAAGTTATTTCATCATCCACTACTGTTACATCAATTCCTGAACAGACTATTAATGTACAACCTTACTTATCAGACACCAATGAAGAAAAAAATAATCCAGAACCAGCTAATGAGGACATGTATTCAGAAAGACAGCTGAGAAATCGACAAAACGTAAAAGCATCTGAAAGATCGATCGAGTGTTGTTTTGTGGAGTATGTCGAACCAGAGAATTATTTCCAAGCTATAAATTCGGATAATGCCTTGGAATGGCAGGCTGCAATGGATGAAGAGCTGCAATCTTTATCAGAAAATAAAACATGGTACTTAACTGATATCCCAAAGAGCCGATAAGCTTTTTCCCAAAAGGCAGGCATCGATTACTGTGAAACGTTTAGTCCTGTGGTACGTTTTGAAACCGTTCTGTTATTAGTGTTAATTAAATGAAGGTCTGGATTTGATACAATTTGATCAAAGCTGCATTTATGTATGGGACACTGAATGAAGAGATTGATATGCTTCAACCTGAAGGTTATAATGACAAGTCAAGCAGAGTGTGTAGATTGGTAAAAAGTCTGTATGGACTTAAGCACTCTCCTCGTTGTTGGAATAGAAGATTCAAAAATTTCTTGTCACATTACGGTCTGAAGGAGAGCAAGGCTGATCCATGTTTGTTTTGCAATATCGACGAAGTTAGTTGTTACTAGCATTATTTGTTGATGATGGGCTTGTTGCCACTACCCATAAGTTTGAAGTCATTTTCTTTGAGGAATTGAAAAGAGAATTTAAAGTAACTTATAAAGATGTTGAATTTTTTTTTGAGTCTTGAGATAAAAAGATTATGTAACGGTGATATATTTATTGGCCAATCGAATTATGCCACCAAAGTTTTAAAGAAGTTTAATATGTGGGATGCAAATCCTGTCTCTACACCTGTTGAGAAGTGTCAGCTTGCAGGGGAAGATGACGATGATTGGATAAACTGCGAGGAAATTCCTTACAGACAAGCTGTTGGTAGTCTGATGTGCTTGGTTGTGGCTACTCGACTAGACATTGCTTTTGCAGTATCATTTTGTTCACAATTTTTGGAGAAAGCTGGTCAGAGACACTGGTCAATGATTAAGAAAGTCTGAAAATATGTTAAAGGAACAATTAATTTTGGAATATTGTTCCAAAGAGCCTTCAAACTTGCGATCCTGGAAGCCTATTGTGATGCTGATTATGCGAATGACCCTAGTACTCGACAGTCAGTGCCTGGCATGGTATTTAAGTACAGTGGCATAGCTACCAGTTTGACAAGCCGACGCCAACAGTGTGTTTCTTTAAGCACCACTGAAGCAGAATATGTTGCAGCTAGAGAAGCTACCAAAGATGTAATATGGCTGAAGTGGTTATTTGAAGACATAGCTCCTCCGAAAATAATCCCATCACTGCAGGTTGACAATGCAAGTGCTGTTCATCTGACTAAAAACCCAGAATATCATCAAAGAACTAAACACATAGATGTTAGGTATCACTTTGTACGTGATAAAGTGTTAAATGGTGAACTCTATGTTGATTATATCTCTGATAATGAACAACTTGCTGATATTTTCACAAAATCATTTCCAAGAAAGTGTTTCGAAACTTTAAGAGCTGCTCTTGGTATTCTGAACATTAATTTATAAATTGAGTTCAAGGGGAAGTGTTAATATGATGAACTCAAATTTTTTATTTATTTTATGCTTTGTTTTGCATGTGCAATGTCTATTTTTGGGGGGGGGGTGTATACTTCATTTGATAACATCCTGTAGTTAAGCAACACTGTTCAAAAGAAATTGAAACGTAATGTTACCGCTTGTCTTCGCTTCATACTCTATAAAAGGTAATAAATGCTTTACTGGTTGCATAATGTTGAATAAATTAAGTTTTTGTAATATTAATACGATGACAACCCGCAGTCACCAACTACCGTAATTTCCGGAAGAAAGGCGGCATCAGCGTATACGCCGCACTCGAGAAAAATGGTGGAAAAAAAATAAAATTACGCAGAAACGCCGCAATGAATTAAATTGCGCGTGACATCATCGTGGACCTTATAGACGCAAAATCTTGACCTGTGTCCTGCTGTATGACATATCAGTTAAGAAAAATTCATGAAATGAAACCATAACACAAAAATAAATTATAGGTACAAAATTTTGAAAATATATTTACCCACTAAAGAAGTCCGTATTTGTAACATTCATACTATATTATAAAAAATATCGCAACGAGCTATTAAAGTCGGATGACAGAAGCAAATTTTAAATTTTACTTACAAAAAGAATTAAAGCAAATTGTACATCATATGAAGCCATCAAAATCTGATTCTTTACTATCTCAATTAAAAAGATTTAGCAAATCCTGATATAAATCTTCCAAATCGTCATATTCATCCTCTTGGTCTACAGTCTCTTTATCTGAGGATATAATTTCATCTCCTTTGAACCCTGCTGTTATTGACATTTTCACCGATTTCCACGCACTTCCTACCCACTTTGCAACTTCTTCATAAGATGCTCTATGCATTTTGCCGCTTTTGGTATACGTATACAATCTTCACTCACACTCCCACCGCTTTCGGACTTCAGCTTTGAAAGATTTATTAACTGACAAATCTAATGGTTGTAAGATTTTTGTCAAACCACCAGGAATTATTGCTAAGGTCGTAGACAGGTTTTGACATCTTGTTTACACTTACTCAAATAAATGATAACGCACGTAATCCATTATCAACAACCCTTTTGGTTGGAAAAAAAGATCCCTTACGACTCTGCCAAACTTTTTGTAGCCACTCATGCATGATTGTTTCGCAGATCCATCCATTCTCGTTTGAACAAATAATTAAGTCATTAGGAAAATCTACCTTCTGAATAGTTTTCCTTTAAAAAATGATCATTGGCTTTAGCTTGTCACCGTTTGCGGCACAAGCTAACACACATGTAAATGGCATTCTTTCATGCCCCGTCGTAAGCACAGATACAGTTTTTGCACCAGTTTCATCAACAGTTCTGTTTGCAGGAGAGTCGAAAGCTAAAGGCGTTTCATCCATATTTATTATCCGTGATGGAAGAAGTTTTCTTTTGTCAATAATGTCTGTCACATATTTTAGAACAGATGCTTTCTTAGCCTGTCAGTCCATTGGTAATTGTTGCCCGACTGTCGTTCTAGTTCGCACAGAAATATTTTTTCTTTTCATAAATCTACAATACAAGTAAGGCCCTCCTTTGAAATCATATATGTTCATTTATTTCGCCATAAATTTTGCTTGTCAGCGAATTTTTACAGTCGAAATTGCCATTGCTTTTCCTCATTGCTCCTTTATCCAGTTTGCCAGGTCGTCCTCTACATTCGGCCACCTTATAGTGCTTCTTTTGGCTCGTTTCTGTTGTGGCATACGTTTAATTCTTTTTCAGTTTTCCAACGTCGAATGCATCTCTCGTCCACTTCAGTTTCTCGAGTTGCTGCTCTACTTCTAATTTGTTCAGCACGTGAAATTATATTAAGTTTAAAACCAGCAATATAGCTTCTGTGCGGTTTAGGTGTCATTTACTTAAAAACTATCCAAGAAAAATCAGTTCATACTGATGTGGGAATATGACAGAGTTCACTGTTGCAACGCAGGTGGAGTCATATTACCTTTAAAAAGTCACAGTAGATTTACAATGGAAAAGGCTTGGGAGGGGAGAGGATGGGTCCTGGAAGATTTATCGAATGGCAGAAAAGAGAGACTATTCAAACTGATGAGAATGCTGATTTGAAAGAGGGAAGAATGTTATTGTTCTGAGATTTCGTTTAGGATGAATAAGGCACGTAAGTTCGTTCAAGGGAAAGACTGCAAACAAAATAAAGTTCACAGAAAGCAACTGAGTGGTCTTTTGTGTAGGAACAACACCAAACTATGTAGAATGATAAGATCATCTTAACTACGCACAATGACATCATAGCAAATATTTTTAAGTGCACCAAAGCAGTGCATGGGTACAAATGTCACACCCGCTGAAAACTGAATTTTTAAACAGGTAAACGCCGCGGTGTTTCTTCCGGAAATTAAAGTAATTAGCAGGGCATGAAATTGTAGCAAGTCAAAATGGCAGAATATATTATCATTTTGGTCTTAACTCATATTTTAATTTAATGAGGTTGTTGCTTTCATTTTTTAATAATAGTAGGATTATTACATATAATCGATATTACCTCAGATGAACTTAATAACTTCAGAGTCGTAATGTTAACCTAATCTCTTTATTAGTCTTCACACGTCACGTTAGCTAAGGAACGGCGTCAGAACACAGCAAACCTCTAGCTTCGGAAGCGCAACTCGGAAGACGCTCTGCCTCGCTCGAACTCCAGTAATTCCCAGTACCAATTGAAGAGCCAAACGCGGGCTTTAAAAGCCCTAACAAATTTGCGTCTGCGGCGCTCCTCATTTCAAAAACAGAAATACAATTTGCATAATAACAAACTACTCCCAGCCTTGAAGTCCCAAGGGGGTTCAAACAATAAATTATAAATTATCAAGCTAAATAGACATGAAAATAAAAATTAAAGTCTCTAAATCAGGAATTAAATGGTAAAGGACATAATTTTGCTATAGGTCTCTTTATTTCGCCACTCGACGTAAGGTAAATTCACCACTCGAACTTTTTCATCCGGACCAGGATGCACTTTAACAATTCTACCTAATTTCCATTTTAGCGGAGGTAGATTTTCATTCTTCATTAGAACCATATCACCGATTTTCAGATCTCGCTGCAATCTGCACCACTTAAGTCTCTGCTGCAACCTAGATAAATACACTGGTGTGCAAAAATTAAGGACGAAACGGTTTTTTTCAATATAACTTTGTACAAAATCTTTCCAAATCAACACATTTAATACCGTAAGATCCCCAATACGTAAGGACATGAGTAATGTAAGCAACACTTACTAAAAGAGAAATCAGAGGAATAAAAAGAAGCTTTATTGAAAAAGTAGCATGGAGCGCAATGCGACTGAAGGTGGTGGGTGTCCTGTGATGGGTGTCCAGCAAGAAACATCCGGTCTTTAATAGGGGATATGATCTCCCCTGACTGCTAGGCAGGTTTCACATCATTTGTGCATGCTGGATATGTGGTTGTTAATGAGCTGTTGAGACACAGCTGCTCGTTCCTCTTGTAGCACCAATCGCAGTTTCGGAATCGTTACTGGCGATAAGTTACGTGCTGCCACGGGTCTCCCTAGTAAGTTCCGTACATGCTTGACGGGATTTAAATCCAGAGACCTTGCCGACCAATCCTTGTGTTCAATATCTTCACTCTCCAACAACTCTTCGACAGTAACTGTGCGATGAGGTGGAGCGTTGTCGTCCATGAAGAGGAACTGAGGACCCATAGCCCTTGTGAAAAGACGCATGTAAGGAAGAAGAACCTCGTTACAATAGCAGTCCCAGGTGACGAACCTCCTTGGGAGATATGAAGGTCGGTCCGGCTACCAAGCATTATGTCTGCTCGAACGAGAACTCCGCGACCTCCAAAACAGTCCCTTTTGATGATGTTGAAGGGGTTATTGCGTGTTCCCCGCTCTGTCCAGATGTGTATGTGTCTAGAATCGCAACTCAGACTAAATCTGCTCTCATCTGTAAAGAGTACTCGTCCCCATTCATTGTCTCTCCAATTCCGGTGTTCCCGGCACCACAGAGAACGCCTTCTCCGATGGGCAGGCGTTAGAGGTACACACCGTACAGGGCGTCGTGCAAACAGACCACCACCGTGCAGTCTTCTGGCCACGGTAAAACGCGATATCGGTCGTCCAGTCGCCTGTGTCGTGTGTCTAGCGATTTCTCCCGCTGTCTGCCGCCTGTTTCTTCTGGCCTGTAAGGCAATATACCGGTCATCTGCGGGTGTGGTTCCTCGTGGACGACCACTACTAAACCCCCGGATAGCTGTTCCTGTAGTTTGAAATTGTCTCCAAAGTCGTGAAACGATGCTGTGAGCAATTCCGAACTCTGCAGCCACACTTGTCACACTGCGGTCTTCCTCCAACTTCCCAATGATTCGACCTCGGGTAAAAGCATCCATATGTCGTCTAACAGATTGATTATTCGCCATTTCTCGCTGAGGCAGCAACTCGGTGTGATTTTAACTGCTATACGGCGTGCAATCTCTTTGCCAGAAATACTGATCTTACACCGACAAATGCTTTATACTACTCAGACACTCCCCCATTACGTCTACCTGCATATCTGCGCATGTGCTACCGTACATCACCTTACTTAATCTCCTGATTGGTCTTTCTGTCCGCTCTGCTTCTTCGTTCAGCTGATATGCTAATTTTTCGACTTCGTCCTTAATTTTTGCACACCAGTGTATACACTACTCTATCTCTTCCAGAAGTCTTGAAACAGCTTTTGTGGGTTTCTCCAACGATCACTGCAATCGATGGTCTCTTGAATTTGGTTAGGTTCTAGAATAGCGCTTAAAGCCGCTGCTGTAAGGAAATGTCCTGGTGTTATAGCCTCCAGGTCATTGAAATCACTTGAAGCTAGTGCCAAAGGCCTAGAATTAAGACAGGATTCAATTTGAGTTATTCATGTCAAAAACTCCTCTTATGTTAAAATAAGTGCTCCTAAACATCTTTTTAAGTGACGTTTCATGGACTTGATCCCCACTTCCCAAAGTCCCCCAAAATGAAGTGCCGAGGGGGGATTAAACAAATACTTAATATTCTCTGAAGAAATATAACCTTGAATCTGTTCATCACGTTGAACAGTAGAAAATGCTTTATTTAATTCTTTGTTAGCTCCTATAAAGTTGGTTGCACAATCACTATGAATTTCACACGGTTTACCTCTACATGCTACAAACCTCTTAAGTGTTGCAAGAAATGATTTTGTAGTGAGATTTCCAACTAATTCTAAATGTACTGCTCTTGTAGTAAAAAAAATAAATAGACATACATAACATTTAAAGATTTTAACTCCTCTACCATTACGATATTTGACGTTAAATGGTCCTGCAAGATCGACAACTTTGAGTAGCTCTTGCAGCGCGTAAATCTGCCATTAACTGAGTTGCATTTTGCGCTCTAAATCTACGACAGAGAACACATTGGTTTATACATTTTCTAATAATAGCTCTCGCATTCACAATCCAAAATCTATGTCGTATGACAGAAACGAGTAGGTGGGTACCTGCATGAAGATACGTTTCATGATAATGCTTAATAATCAAACGTTTAATGTTATGATTCTTAGGTAAAAGCATAGGATGTTTCTGATTATTTGAAACTGTAGCGTTTCTGAACCTTCCACCTACACGCATTATCCTTGAGGAATCTAAGAAAGGATTTAAAGACAATAGCTTGCTTGCTGTCTTCAAAGGATTACCCGATTCTAAACAGAATAATTCTTCTGAAGATTCAGCTCTTTGAACAATTCTAACCAATCATAAAAGTAACTTCACAAAGCTCTTCAGTACATAAATAACCCTTTTTACTCTCTGTAGGTAACTTACTACAATCATTTTTGAATCTCAAACAGCACGCTAATACTCAACAAAGTTTTAACCGTGATGAAAACTTGGAAAATACAGTAGGTTCTTCAAATTTGAAAACATATGAACTAAAACACTTTTTCAGTTCCTTCAACATAACTTCATTCTCCATTTCTGCACTGAAATCTTGCTGTAGATGAATTTTAGATTTGTTTAACCACTGAGGTCCCTTCATCCATAGCTCGCACTGTAAGAATTCTGATGGAGTAATACCTCTGGTCCCACAGTCTGCCGGATTCTCTTTTCCAGCGACATAATTCTATTGAATACCTGGAACAGCTTCCTGAATCTTCGCAACCCGATTTGATACAAAAGGTAGCCAACGGCGAGGCTCAGGGAAAACCCAAGCTAATGTAACCCGTGAGTCGGTCCATGAGTAAATACTGTTCATCAGTAGTTCTATGCATGATAATACTGCATGTAAGAGGCTGGTTACAAGTAACGCAGCATACAACTCTACTCTTGGAAGAAACTGGGTTTTTAAGGGAGCTAGTCTGGTTTTTGATGTCAGAAGGCTGACCTTGACTGAAGAATCAGAGCTGGTTGTTTTGAGATAGACGACGGCCGAATAAGCCTTTTCTGAAGCGTCACAGAAAGCATGGATTTCTATTATTATTGCCATCAGACTCAAGACATACCTTGGAACTTGTAAGCTTGATAGTAAGGGCAATTCTGAGGAGAAACATTTCCACTTCCTGCTTATTTTTTTGTCGACGATTTCATCCCAACCAAGCTGTAAACTCCACAACTCTTGTAATAATATTTTCGCGTATATCATTGTTGCCGCTAACCATTTCATTGGATCAAAGATTTTGACTATCCCTGATAAAATAGTCCTATTGGTAAACTCCTTGTCATTAATGCATTTTGAAAAATGAAATGTATCACTACAGGTGTTCCAATTAATGCCCAACATCTTCACTTTCTTATTACTGATTATTTCCAGAGAAGTACTGGGTTCTCGTAAGCACTCGAGAATATTCTCCAAGATAGCTGAACTATTCGAAATCCACTTGCTTAAGTGGAATCCACCCCTTTCCATCATTTCATTTAACTGCTGAACTAAAACATTCGCTTTTCCTTCACTTCGTGTCCCTGAAAGAAAATCTGTATAAAAGTCACGTAGAGCAATTTTTTATGCCAAAGGGAATCTGACGTTTTCATCTAATGCAAGTTGTTTCATTACTCCAGTAGACAAATGTGGTGCACAGGCAGTCCCATACGTAACTGTTACTAATCTGAATGTATTCAAGAGCTCACTAGGACTATCCCTCCATAGTATTCATTGCCAATTTTTGTCTTCTGGGTGGACATGAATTTGTTCGAACATCTTCTCTACATCGGCACATACCGCAATTTTATAAGTTCTGAACCGTAGAAGATTAGAAACAACTCTTGCTCAACTCTTGACCCAACTATCAAAATGTCATTTAATGAAAGTCCCGGCGTTGTTTTAGATGAAGTATATCGAAAACAACTCTCAGTTTAGTAGTAGTACTCGACTCATTCAACATGGCATGATGAGACATGTAATACATGGAATCAATAAAAATCTCATACTCTTTCCATGTGTCTCAGCTCAAGGTATTCCCTCATGAAATACTTACATTGTTCATATATCAGAGAACTTTTTAAAAGCGAATTCTCTAATGATTTGAATCTATGCATAGCTAACTGTCTCTTCCAAGCTGAGAAGGCGGAGAATGAAACAGTAATTTCATTGTATATACACCACTTTCCTCTCTCGTAAATGTAGATTTGGAGTAATCGTCACATGCCCTTTCCGATTTGGTAAGCATGTCAAACGTAGGTACAGCATCCAATTTCCAAAAGTTAGACAGGAGCTGCTCAGTTTCCAGTTGTAAATTTTAACACACATAGTGGGATTAACCTCTGTTGAATTATTCACACTACCCGAAATAACCAAATCCTAGTTCAGAACGAGAGGCTACTGGTTTACCTTCTTCACATTTAATCGCTTCCCTCTTCAATAGAGGTAAAGCGATAATCTACGCCTAAAAGCATATCAACAGGCCCACTCTTGTAGAATGTTGGATCCGCTAACATTAAATCATTATATTCCTCAATGTACTTCTTATCTAATGAAAAATGCGGCAATGTTCCAATAATTCTATTGATAATAAATACTGGTGTTTTAAACCAGTGTTTCCCCAACTGGTTTACCACCGAAGACCGGTCAACGTTTGAAAATTTTACTGCAGCCCGTTGGGGAGGGAGGAAAGTTGATGGTTTATATTTTAGATTATTTTGATTTATTAATTTTAATTTGTTCTTATACATGCCTTCAAAATTAAATACAGTTACACCAAAAAATAAATATAAAATGATTTAACATTTTAACTTACTAGAACGTTAAATTAATAAGAAGCCCTGGCTTGTTTCTTTGCAATGAGACGGTTTCATCTGAGGGTATTCGGAGACTATGATATCCGAAGTGTGTTGCTTAAATCCAGTTTTAATTTAATGTGCTGCTTGTGTCCAGTTTAATTTTAATGAAACACAGATGTTTTTAATTTGGGGTATAAACCTAGGAATTTAAATTCAATCAAATTCGCTGAAACAACCTTGTATTTGGCGTACATTTACTAAAAACACTCAATCGATTTCGAGGGCAGCTACAGGTCCCTCCTCATCAGGAAAACCTGTAGCTGCCCTCGAAATTGATTGAGTGTTTTTAGTAAACGTACGCCAAATACAAGGTTGTTTCTCTTCTATTGTAATTTAAATTCAGTTTCAATGAAATGGATGGCCCGCGGCCGGGTACCATTTGATCCACGGACAGGGGGTTGGAGACCAGTTTTAAAATACACTTTAGCTGAAAAATGCGGGACGAATTTTATTTCGACAATTCCATTAGTTTTCATATCTAATGACTCTAAGCATGAAATAAAAACCTTCGCGTTTCTTTTCGGTAACCCTAGTCTCTATACGTAGTCTTCTGAAATCAGGCTTGCTTGACTGCCAGGATCAAGGACAGCCCTGCACAACTGGTATTCACCAGATGAATCCAACACTTTAATCACAGCCGTGCATAATAAAACTTCACGCTGAAATTTAAAAGTCTGAGAGGCAAGATTTAATCACTGGACTTGAACTCGTGAAATTCTCTCCCGACTCAGATGACTGAGTACGAGATTCTGGCGCGGAGAAAAATGGCTCAGCTGTCACCGATAATGCTTTCGAAGAGTTCGTTTTACTCCTTTGCGCGCTTTTGACTATGCATTAAATGAAAATTCATAATTTGAAGGAAAATGGCAGCATATGTTAGCTTGTACTTAAAAGAGAAAGAAATATTCACAGTTAAATTTATCATCATAAAATGCTATCAATCTTCTGCTCAGTTTATGATTTTACCAAATAACTTTCTGAATGAATTAAGTTTCAAGATACTTCAATTCATTATGAATATATAAGCATTTTCAGTAATTTTGTCAAGAAATTTAATTTTCTGTACATATTTAAAATTTTAATGACTTATCTTACATGTTTAGATGCAAACAAGTACCATACATAAGATTTTACTTTGAAATTTCTTAAAATGTCTCAAATAAAAAATAACTAGAATATTCAGTGCACTTTTTATATTCATTATGTGCTTTTCATAGCTGAGCAATCAAGCAATTTAAATTTATTTATTGTTCAATAACATTTTTTCAAACTTTGAAAATTCATTCAATCAATTCACAAAAATGTGATACTTCAATGATATACACTATGTTCTAAGTATAGTTACTTTGTTAAATTTCATAAATGTGCTTATAATTTATTAACGAAAATGACAATAAAATACAAAATTTCAAATACAAATAAAAATTAAAATAAATCCAAATGAACTGGAAATGATTAAAATTTTAAGTGAGGAATGTGCAAGACTGATTTTCACTGTTCTAACCTTTCAACTTCAAGCTTTTTGTATGAAACAAGGAAAAGAACCTGCAACAAGGAAACATTTTTTTCATTAAATGTTCACAAATTACAAAACTTAATCTTTGATTAATTTTGCATTTTATTACACTAAAATGTAAATTATGTAATATTTCTTTACATTTTACTGATTTTACAACCATTTCCTTTACTTGTATTAATGTCATGAATTCAAACCTGCACTGTGAGAGCCTTTCACATAACATTTATTTCTTACGCAAAGTTTTGCTTTTATTTAAAAAGCTATAAAATACTTATTTTGGTATTGCAAGAGCTATAGAAAATAGTTCAGATGCGAGCAGAGCTGCAAAAATGATAGTGCCTGATTTAAAAAAAAAAAACTGTTTATCGGGTATATTCAAGAAAAGATATGGAAAAAAGGCCCCCTCCCCATTATGGAAAGGAACAGAGCAAGTTGCTAAAATATTGTACATTATACTCATTTCTCTGCCTATATTCGTTCTACAAGTATGCACTTTGATATTACAACCAAGTTATCTACACTGTTATGGAAGATTTTCTGCGATATGAAGGAGGCATGAGATCTCAGCAAAGTTACATTATCTCAGTTAAAAGTCTCAGCAATTGTTATATTATCTACAACTAATTCATTTTAAAATTTGCACAAACAAGTTTCTTTATAAGTTAAATGACTTATAATACACATACTTAAGAAAGAGTGACTCAAAACATCCTACTTCTACAGTAGTGTAATTACAGAATAGGTCAAAAGTTCCTTTGTGATTTGAAATATTAAAGCTTTCTTTTTCATATAAACTATTTCAAACTTCTGATTATATAAAAATTTTTATACAGAATGAAGATTTTTTATAAGAAATGTGAAAAATAATGTCACATAAATGCCTTTTGTTTTCAGTTTTACAAAATACAGTGTTCGGACAGTCTGTAGCAATAAGACTCAGATTTCAGTCCAGATGTTGTCTTACAACAGCTGAAAGATTCAGAAGTTTCTTTTGCTACTTATAAGAATGAGTCACATACTGTTGAATTTAGAGAACATGCTGAAAATCTAATTTTAGCTTGCTTTGAAATCAGCCCCTTCACAGGTTTTCTACACCTTCAAACTTCCAAAGAACTAAAATTGTTTCATTCAACACTATTAGAATTTCTCTGTATGTAAAAAGGAATATCAGATTAATGATACAGTCTTTTTTTTAAAATAATTACTATACACAAACATTCATCCACTAATTTTTATATTCTAGAACCTATTCTTATAGTTCCTCATTACTAAATATTTTATATTACATTTCCTCTACATTCTATTCTTTTGTAACATACATAGAATACATATTCAGTACTCTATTTTAAGTTTTCTAATACAGTACTTTCAAAATCTATATAAAGCACCATCATTTCTATGGTGAAAAGCTCCAATTTACATCCTCATTTTTGGTCTGGATTGTTTCAAATAAAACTCCAATGCCAGCATTTTATTTATGTTAACATTTTTTCACAACATTTTCATTTAATTTGAAATATTCATTTTTGTTCATACATGAAGTTCACATATGCAATGATAATATCAGATGTGCAATGAACTGCAAAATAAAAAAATAATGTTATTCTATCGTTATAAGTTTTGTATATATGTAAATAATTTTAGTCAAATTATATGTAAATTGCAGTATCTCTTGTTGTAACAAAGGTCTCAATAGTGTGAAACATTGCTGGAAAAGCAGGGTTAAGTCCATTTAACACTGAAGTAAATAGCTATCTAACCACACTGGCAAGGAAAAGCCAAACTGGCAATGAATGTTTGTTGCCAAATTCAACAATAAATTGCTAAAAGTCGCCAAACTTAACGATATTTTAGACCTATACCTATGTAACTGTAACTGCTGTGATTGCTAGGTAACTGTAATTGTATCCGGCCTTATGTAAGTCTAACTGTGTATGCCTTCCAGCAATTTTGAGAATGTTGAGAATCGAGCATTTAAAATTAATATTATGTGCAGCTCAGTGGCATCATTGTTTTGTAGTATTATTATGTTTTATGCATCTGGCATCACTTTTGTTTCAGTCATTCTAAAGTTGCTATGTAAGCAATAAGATGTATGTTTAGCTTCTCTGCATTTTTGCTTATTAAAGTCCGAAATTTATTTAGCCATCACTCTGTTTCGTTTATTTTATAACAGAGAAAACAAATATACTGGAAATTTTTCAAAGTATGGGAAAACTATATAAAACCAGAGACAGCTTCAGTTTAGCTTAGTTCAGAGTACTAAGAGTACTAAGAGTACTAAGAGATCACTATGTGAGCACACGCATTTGAGGCTTTCTGTATTGTCTTGTGTTTGACATTTAGTAGTTTGAAAAGGTAACTACTGATTGTGCTCTGTCATGCTGAGAAGAGCTGTATGAATACTTTTGTGAAAAGTTCCAGAACTATAAATCCTTCTTTTGGGAAGACAGCTTTATAAAGCTATCATAATTCTGTGTGCATTCAATCTATTATAAATCCATATGCATGTAACAATATTGTTGGTCTAATGTCAATTTAAACTGCTCATTTATTTAAAAGAAATTATTCATAATTTGCTTGGCAATATTGACTGTTCCAAATACCACTCTGTAGACCAGGGATGTCAAACTCATAGGTACACTTGGGCCCAAACGAGCAAGGTTTAACTTTAGGCGGGCCGCAAAAAAAAAATCAATATTCATAGAAACATAGATTTATTTCGAATAATACAATAATAAACATATATATATATTTATATAGAAAAGAACAAGAAAAATTTAATGTTTACGTCCTGATACTTGACATCTCTTCTCTGCTATTATCTTTCCTATTTCGGGAGAAATTTTGTTTGCAGTGATAACTTTCAACGCTGACCCAAGGTGAGCATCATTAATACGGTTTCTAATAGGAGACTTATTACCTTTCATGACTGAAAATAACTGCTCGCACCGATAAGTGCTACCAAACATGGAAATAATTTCATATGCGAATTTTCGAGTATTTTCAAACCTGGCTGGTAAATATTTGTAAAATTCAGGCACGCCCACTTCAATGAATTTTGTTTTCAAATTTGAGTTGCATTGAATCTCGATCACCTCCATTTGCATATGACTGGGTACTGAGTCAATACTTATTGAGAAAATCGAAGAAAACAAAAAAAATTTGTCTTGGAAGGAACTAAACTCATTAAACCTCGTTTCAAATTCAGTTGCTAAATTTGCAATTTTTTCTGTGTATTTTTGATACAAACAAGTATCATCTAAATTTGATTTGTTCATGCTGCACGTCGGGAAGTGCGTCAAATCTTCATTTTTAAGTTGTTTTTCCCAAAGAACTAGTTGACATTTGAATGCTTTAATTATGTCAAACATGTTCGTAATGATATGGTCTTTTCCTTGTAACGATAAATTTAAATCGGTTAAGTGTTTGGTTATATCAACCAAGAAAGATAAATCTTGTATCCATATTGGATCGTAAAACAAACTTACGTCTTGATTTTTCGTTTTTAAAAACTGACATATTTCTTCTTTCAAATCCCAGAATTGTTTGAGAATCTTGGAACAAGATAACCAACATACCTCGGTATAGTACGACAAACCCGAATATTCACTATCTAACTCACTTAAGAAAGCAGTGAATTGACGCTGATTTAAACCTCGAGATCTTATAAAATTTATAACTTTTTTTATATATAACAAAACATTCTCCATATTTATTACTTTCGTGCATAGAACTTCTTGATATATAATACAATGCATATGATGAATGTTTGAACCGTGAATTTCACTAAGTTTTTTTCTTAGTAATGCTACGAAGCCCTTGTTTTTCACGGTCATTGATGGAGCGCCATCTGTAGCTACAGAATTTTATTTTGCCAAAAGTATTGGGTTGGAGGGAAATTTCTGTCGTATTTTAAAGAAAACATTTGAATTCATTTATAAAAATGTGTGTTTAATATTAATCAATTATATATGCTCCGTTATTTGTTACAACCTGTTGCCATCTTTCAGGTAACCTGTGAAATCCTGTTTTGTAGAAGTTCTCATCCTTGGAATTAAAATGGTCAGCAACTGCCTTAGAAACACTTTCAAAAGACTTGAATATTTTTCCCGTTAGATAATTTTGCAGAGACTTGAACAGGTAATAATCAGATGGTGCAATGTCAGGTGAATACAGTGGGTGACTAAGGACTTCCCATCCTAACGCATTCAGTTTTTGTTGTGTCACCATTGCAGTATGCGGGCGAGCGTTATCGTGATGGAACACTATTCCTTTTCTGGACGCTAACACTGGACTTTTTTCTTTGATAGCTGCATTCAAATGATCAGCTGATTGCAGTACAGATCCGCGTTGATGGTTTTTCCCTGTTTCAGCAAGTCATAGTACGCTGGACCTTTCCTGTCCCACCACAAACAAAGCAGTACTTTTTGTTGATGGACCCTTGGTTTTGGAACTGTTGCTGATGATGTTCCTGGTTTGCAGTAGGATTTTTTTCTCTTAATATTCTCGTAAAGAATCCACTTTTCATCTCCAGTAACCAGCTTGTCCAAAAAAGGCTCCACATTGTGTCTAATCAGATGTGATGAACACATTCTTACACCATCAGACAAATTCTTTTCCGTTAATTCATGTGGAACCCAAATACTTTGCTTTAACACAAACCCAAGAGATTTAATGTGATCTCGAACAGTTGTATGATGAATGCCAAACTCTTCTGCAATTTCTCGACTTGTTAAATGTGGATTATTTTCAAACATGGATCGCAAAACATAATTATTGATCTTGGATGGT
>KK122589.1:808616-881919 GCA_000611955.2 Stegodyphus mimosarum | reverse complement strand
AGTTCGCTAGAACTACAGCTACTACTGAGATGAGTTGTTTGTTCTCGGCTTTTATAAGCTTTATAATTAATTTCTCGAATATACTGGAAACATCTATAAATATCTGGATTTTTGTGGATGGCAACAGCAATTACGAGATATTTATTTATTAGGTATTAAATGTACGTGCTGTTCTATTTTTAACCTTCCAACGCAGCTGTCTTTTCAAAAATCGTCTGCGTTGCTAAGGCAACATGAAGCAAATCTAATTACAATTCTAAATAAAAAAAACTAACTAAATAAATAACTATGAAATCCGTAACAATATGAATTAAGTAATAATTAATAATAAAGCAAAGTGCATGCACATGCATGCACCAATATATCGTACAAAACTATGATTGGAAAACTGAGACCTTGAGTTCAGCCACATTCGGCTATCGGGGGATGCGTACAAGTTCTGAGTGCACGTGTCCCCCAAAAGCCGAAGGTAGCTGAACGCAAGCTACTCACGTGCATTTGTAATTTAAGTAGTGTGTGTGTCAGCTCGCTGTGAGTAATCTAACAACACTAAATAAATTATCGTTAATTACTTAGCAGTAAACATTTCATTTTTTCTTCGTCGATATGTTATTTTATTATTATATATTATTATTTGCCGATATATTGGCCGGGCCGCAAAAATATTTGTTGTGGGCCGCATGCCGCCCGCAGGCCGCGAGTTTGACATCCTTGCTGACAGTCATACAAGAAGGTTTGGTTAATCTGATTATGGCGAAGCAAGTGAGGGTTATCTGCCTCAGACAAAAGATACCTTCATGGGGAACTTTCTACGGAAACAGGATCATATGCTCATTATACCTAGGGAAAACTATGATAACACCTATGCAGCAAATCCATTTGCATGGGATCAAACTCAGGCTTAATTAGCAGTGTTCAGCAACTTTCCCACTCGGCCCTTAGTTGGCATTCATACAAGATAGAAAAGGCAATGCTAAAGTAACTGTTCAATAGTGTAAACAAAGAGTAAAACTTTTAACAGAAAAATCAAATGATTAAAAGGCTATATTATTTTCAGAAATATTTTTCCTACCAGTGAATAAACAGTTAAAAGAATTGAAATTCTTTAAAAAAAAAACTCCAAATTATCCATATGAAGATATATAAACATCAATAAATAGAAATAATCATTGTTTTTAAATGTTCACTGCAAAAACAAATTACATATAAAGTACTAAAATTAGTTAGTTACCTGTCAAAGTTTTAAATTAGGAAAAATTATGTACTCTTCAGGTTTTATGTAACAATTCATTCATTTCAACAACTACCTTAGCAGAACAAATTAATTTATTCTAAGGAAAATGACATACTCTCATTTATTATTTCTTACAAATGTGATATTTTTGGGTACTTCAATTTTCTTTTAAATATTTTGAGATGAAAACTATAAAAATTTAAAATAATAATTCATACTTTAAAATAATTACTTGGTAACTCATTTAATGACAGGGCATGACAACTGATATCCTAAAAAAATTTATATATGGGAAAAACTAATTAGTATTTTATACTAAATAATAATACTGTAATTTGTAAATGCTGAAAGTGCTTTGAATCTCACCAAAACATGCATATTCCAAACTGAAATAAATTCCTTTAACATATTAGCTGCTTCTGTAAATATCACACAAAGGTGGATTACTAAATTTCTAATGCAGAAACATTAGATATGTTATATATATATATAATGTAAAAAATTTAGAAATATATTTCAAAAGTATATTATTTGACTCCTGATTATAAAAGTGTGTTATCTACACTAAACAAAATTTTAATAAATCCTTAAATTTTCATATAAACATCTCATTTAAATTAATAGTTATAATAATGAAAAACAATAATCTAGCTCTTTTCCATTTCCTTGATAAGTCCCTGTTCTCAAGTCCCATTCTAAACAGATACTGAACATGCATTTTATTTAGAATGGTGGTTCACATTCTCTACTCTTAATGAACATTCTACTAACTGTACTCTTAATATAGTATTAAAGTACCAGGAATTCTAGAGAAAAGATTTAGGAATATAAAATAAGTGAATCCATTAATAGAATTATATCTGACAAGAAAAGCTCTCAGACCTCCTGATAATAATTACAGTGAAACTTAAAAGTATGATCAAACATACGAGCAACAGATGCAAAATATGGCATTTTATTATCACCTACTACTTCAACAGAGATCATGCATCTTCTTCATAAACTTGTATTTGTACATATTTGTATACATACAAGTGTGTACTTGTCTGTGATGATTTAGAGCACATGATGGCAGAACCAATTAAGTGGCAGTCATGGTGGGGATGGTGATGCCGTTAAAATGTATAATAATGATGTAGCTGCAATCATCTGTAACCTACATAAAGATTCAATATGCATTTTTATTTTCAGGATGTAAATAATTGTTTGGAAGTATATTCTGCAGATATATAGACTGCACAATGTGTGCAATCTGCACCTCAAAATTCCTTACATACATATCACGTCTTCAACAATAGCAAATACTCCAGAGCAGCAAACATGAGTTGTGCAAGTACCAGAAAGCACTGCAGGTTTCAATGCACTATAAATCAAAAATAACATAAGATATGTTACCTGTAATAGAATTGTGTGGGATTATTTTTTGTTAGAGATAATCACAGATGTTCTATGTGTGAATCCTTAGTCACATGACACACAACGAGCTCGTAACCTATTTCCACCCAAGCACGTGTTAAGGTATCTGAACCAAGTCCATCAACAGCAGCTCTGATACTCTGTTTCAGCTCTGCTTGATCAACAGGAAGGGATAGCACGAATACTTTGTCCTTTAGGTATCCCCATTGCATGAAATCATGAAATCACAAGGTGTTAAGTCAAGGCATTGGGTTACTGGTATGCTGTAATCCATGGTTTGTCTAATCCAACAGTGACGGAGATGTTCATCGAGGTAATCTCGCACATAGGCCGACCAATGTGGTGGTGCACTATTCAATTGGAGAATGAAGTAATCAACATCATCCTGCAACTGTGGCATCAACCAAAGAGTTAACATATCCAAAAAAGTGACTCTCATGACAGTTTGCTCATAAAAAAAAAGAAGCTGCCAAACAGTTTCTTTCACTGCACAGGACACATTTATCTAAGGGGAATCTTGCACTGTGGATTTGGAATTCTTTGTTACCCAAAAGCAAACAACATTATGCTTGCTTACCTTCCCACTGATGTGAAATGTTGCTTCATTGGTGAAAACCAAGCTATCGGCAAAATATTCAAAGGGCTTTTATTTGCCAAAGTCACTCAGATTTTGCAACACCTGCACTTTGCATGGAATTATTTTCTCAAAATTCTCCAGATAGTGGGCTGAGAAATCTGCACTTCACGACTCACCCTCTGAACTGATTTTCCGAAGCTTCATTGAAGGGCAGTGCAAACTTCATCGCCGACTTTTTTTGATACAGTCGATCATCCAGGATTTTTACTTTTGCACAAACAGATCATAGTTTTTAATTTTTTCATGCCATTGATAGATGGAGGTTCTTTTCCAAATCATGACTGAAAAGTCTGTTGCACAGCAGTTGTGCATTCAGTTTCTGCTAAATTCAAGAACACAAAAAGCCTTCTCCACTGCAGATAGTGCCATTTCAACTAACTAATCACAAGACATGCACACTATTGCCTACGTAACTTCCATCAGAAGTGAGACATAAACTTAGTCATAAGAGTACATCTACCTTATGGGTCACTAAGGTGGAGCGTGTCTTTGACTGTTACTGTTTTACAGCATCTGGAAAGTGCGTTCTTCTTTATGAATCACCCTGCATGTGTGCTGATCATATACATGTTGATTCACCTTCTTCCTATTTATGGTACAGTAAAAGACTGAGTAAAACAATTTTGCATTGGTATAAGAATCTGTAGACGCAGTAAAGCTGCTCAGCTATTGAAGGCATTGACACCAGAAAATAGTACCTATGCCAACGAGAAAATATTGTGAGATAAAAGTAAAGGAAATATCAACAGAATTGGATCTATTTAAAATCTGTTTTATAAATCACATGAACATCATCGCATTGATATAGTTTCTGAAAGACTGGTATCCTGACTTCTTTCAGCATTCAAAAAACAGCAATGTGGATTTAAAGAATATGCCCCCTCCCCAAGAGTGATTATTGTCTGCTTTCCAAAGTGAGATCTGACTTTTGTGAAGAGAGATTAAATGATAATGGAAGAGGTTTTGGAACATTTTGACAACACACCTTCAGATTACTTTTCCCATTGCTCATTAAACAATGTGAAAAGTGTATTTAGGTAGTACATCATATTCAAAAATACACTATTACAATTTCCACTATTTCTTTATAACAAGGGACTGCATTTGAATATAGTCACAGAGTGCTGGGTTTAGCAGTGGGATAGTTGCTTCTTTGGCCCATTTCTTAAAATGATAGTAATGAACTGCAAATTTCATGTTGCAAGTCTTCTGGAATTGAAGTATCCATTTGATAGTAAATGGATGTTGAGTTCCATTGTACCATCTATTCCACGAACTATTACAATTTGACACACTTTGTTTACCATTGTTTTACATTTTGAAGCATTGGTTGCTAAGAATTTTTATTGCTCCAAAGGGCTAAACATTCTAATACAAAGCAGATGTCAAAAGTAGATTAGAAGTCTATCATCTGTTGGGTACTTCCACATCACCTCCATTACTAATATTTAGACTACAACATGAGGATTACTAGTCATTTGGCTAATCATGCAGCATACTTATTACTCCATAACTTTACTTGTTAGCATTAAACATGCTCCAGCTCTGTATCACACTATTCAAGCAGTAATCACTGCTGTATGGCACATATTGGCACTTTCCAGGAATGTGATGTATCACACAATCATCCAGCAGCTCAGAGATTCAATATGCTTGCAATCTGTGACTGCAAATACTGCAATTGCATGCCACTTTATATGAATAAATCAGTGAGTTGTCGGCAATTGGAAAATGTAGTAGTTTGCAACTATTTTTTATTCACATGCTTGGTTGATCTTAAATGCTTCATCACAATCAATGCTGAACTCTTGACAGCTTTTCTTGAGAATTAGAAGTGGATATTTAAAATGGAAGCATACCAAAGAAAATATTTCATAAATAATTATATACTCCTTTAAACATACTTGGGGCAAAGCTAACCTGAAAGCACTGAGAATGGTACAAGCAAAGCACACTCTGCACAAGCACACATACACACAGAGGACAATTCTGTATCTTCCATTCTACTGGGCCGAGTGATGAAATTTAACTACTGTTTTCAATGTCTCGAAAGCATGATTTATGACATATATTAAATTTATATATAGCATAGTTCTAATACAGGAATTTTGTCACAAAACCGGACGTTTTCTAAAATGACACTGACTTTTTTCGAAACTTCAATTTTACAACTCAAGTTATGCCAAAGTTCTGTAAAAAGCGCATGAGTAATTTTTAAAAAAATAGCTCTAAAAATTTTAGCTCCTCAGTGTTATTTGAATTTGATACATATTTATCAACATCTGTTTTTTATTAAACTCATTTGATTCCTTCCTTTGCAATTCGAAATTTATGTTCAATCCAAATGAAATTCACAAGTATTTGCTGATTTATTTTTAAAATTTGTATTTTTTAGTAATTTTTATAAATTTTTTAAAACATTTTAAAACTATAAACTATAAAATTTTTACCATTACCTTATGGTAGATATATTTCTGTGCATACCTTCAAACAATTAGAATTTTTTATTCAAAATTTCTCAAAATATGCATAAATTTATATATTGGTGTATTTCAAAATGTGGCATATTTGTTATAAACAATAATAATGCCAAATGTGGTTTATGCCCTTTGTTAAAATCATTTGAAAGAATGAATGATGCTTTTTTCTCCAATCATGCACAATGAAAGGGAAAGGAAAATTACCATAAATTAAGAATTTTCCCAAATGACTTCCCAAGCAAACTGGAAAAAAAAAGGGCACTAAGACAAATGTTTTAATTTCTCAGAACGTTTCTCACCAAATTTTATAAAATTTAATATTTAGGCATAATTTGAGTCATAAAATCAAAATATGGTAAAAAAGTGTGTCATTTCAGAAAAAGTACAATTTTGTGTCAAAATACCTATGTTAGAACAATGCTACATATAAGTTTAATATATATCCTATGATGCACTTTTGAGATATGAAAAATGCAAATTAAATTTCATCAGCTGGTCAATAGAATGGGAGATATGGAATTGTCCCACTTTTTTTTTTTTTTTTTTTTTTTTGTGCAAAATTTTTTTTTTTTTTTTTTTTTTTGGAGCAAAGAATAAACCTACTATACACCACACGCAGTATATAAAAGGAAGTTCGTAATTTGTATGGTTGTGAGAAAATTTTATTAGTAGCATTAGATATTATCTTTAATGCAGAATGACAGTATGTATGGCAATTTGACAGAAATACTGGAATCAACATTTTACATGCTATTAGAACATATTTTACTTAATTTACCAATAAAACAGCATTTATTGTAAAATATTATTATGTATAGATATATAATGAGCAACAACCTATACAACATGGAAGATAACAAAACATCTTAGGTTTCATCAACTGGTAACAGTTATCGATATTTACTTGAATGAAACAAAAACTCTAAATGTAAACAGTAATAGCCGAAGTTCTAAAAATTATAAAACTACTTACTGTAATCAGAGCAGTTACAGCCAGTGGTATACAGAAAAGTAGTCTGATATCAAACAAGAAAGCTCCACCCCACAAAGGACCCATTATGCATCCAAGACTGCACATGCTCCTGCGGAACCCCTGAAATAAGGCTAAAGGAGAAAAATTTCAGCTATAAACAATTTCAGAATAATCAAGCAAATTTTGAAAACTAAAACATTTATGAAAAATATTCAATTTAAAATTTCAGAAGAATACCTTCAATTTTTTTATTTAGCCCATCACTCCCTGATCTAATCATGCATCAGTATGTCATTATGTGATTGACTGAAAACATTTACTTCTTTTGCTCAGAAACACATTATGCTGTTTTAATGCAGACATAAAAATAGATTTAAGTACATTTCTTGCACATATTTACAAAGTGAAACAATACACTGTTTGAAAGAAAATAGAATGTCATTATCAACGCATAGAAGAAATATTTACAGTGCGAATAAAAAATATCAAAGCTGATAAAAGGAATTGAAATAAACAGATTTTGCGATGGAATGTGAGCATAGAAAATGTGCTTTGAGGTGGCATAGAGCACTGCTGAACAGTATGTGAAGGCATTTTATTAGCATAAATCTTCATATCCTGAGGGAATTTTGAGTGGTATACATTGCTAAATGAACAGGAGTTCAATGACAAGCATTTTATGTATAAGGTTGAACCTACTCAAAAGACAAAGAAATAATTTCTGAGTACTTTCTTTGAGCAACTGCTCCACTTCTGTCTGTAACTAATAAATACGAATAAAATTAGTCAAATAATCTATCTGTATTCTGTATGACTGCTTAATTTAAGAATGTTACTTATGATATATTGCTTCAGAAAAATGTCATTACTATAGATAGATAGATAATATAATTCGTAGAGAAAGCAATAAGTTAAATATAAAAATGAGTAAGGGGGAAGTAAAATACAGAAATTCTCATACATAATAGAAATGGTACATAAAATATATAATGAGCTATGAAGTATAGAAAACAAAACTTTCCTTAACCTGCATCTAAAGCTTTTCAAAGTTAATCATAATCTGAATTGTTTAGTAAAAGAAAAGCACATTATAATTAATTCTGAAAAATGCTAAGATGCAATTGAAGCCTTTACTTAAAATAATATTGTTTTTAAACATTTTATGGCCCACCAGCGGCCGAGCGGTAAAGATGCTTGGTAGTTCGGTCCGAGGTTCGAATCCCGCGAACGGGCTGGCTGCATGGGCGTTTTCGTGGTTTTCCCCATGTGTAACGTGTATATGAGCCAGTTTCCTTTAGAAAGTCCTCCACGAAGGCATCCCTCCCTTTAGGCAGATAGCCCTCGTGTGCTTTGCCATAATTGAATAACCTAACCCTTTAAACATTTTATGAAATAATAATACGCATTTTTAATTATTATCAATTCATTTTAAATATTTAAACAAATAAATAATTGATTACAAAATTTTTACAAATATATGTAACTTATAAAGCAGCTAACCCCCCAAAAAGTATTCAGAGAATGCTTTAAAACTAGATAATGTTTCCTGTTTTATTAAAAATCAGACTGATGCTTTTTAACATTAAATTAAAACTCTACAATTACTTACAGTTTTATTTACATTCAGTCAAAGTTTTATAATCCTTCCCCTAAAGAATGTATAGAAAATGAACAATTATATATACTCAAATTAATTAATACTTAAATTTAAAAACATCATATTAAGGGATAATTACAGTCATTATTACAGGCCATTTCTAAATTTCTTTTTCAGTTTCCCCATATGTTAATAATTTTATATGATAAATTATTTAGCACAAATGTAATGATTTGTATGCATCCCTCTAATTACACATCTTCATCCAAAATACGTATTTGTAATTATAATTTTTTTTTTCAGATAATGGCTTCTCTGAACAGTGAAACATTTTGGCAATGCTTCTTCAGCATCCTTATACTTAACTTTTTTAAACCACTTCCTTGCATCCAAATTTTTTTTCATGAATTTAAATTGCTGAGTCTCAGTTCTTGCAGCAGATACGAATAAACTGAATTCCTGGCAGATATCAACTTGGCTACATTCATTCTGTATTTTCAAATAATATTTATCTTAGTTTCAATACAAAATGCTATACTTTTATCCCTCAGCATAGAGATGAATTTTTGCAACCTAAAATTCCTCCACAAAAGAGTGAAGAGAGTTAGGTAACAGAATATGTGAAGTTTCATTCTTCTGGAATATATGAAAAGTAAATTATATGTAATCACTAACCTTCCTATCCAATGTCAGTACAAATGCATTTATTTCCTCTAAGTATGTACGGTTTAAAAGCAAAGGTGTAATAGCCCTTAAGAAGAATATCCTAAATCTCGCAAACGATCTGAAGAATGCAATACTCCTCATGCAAATAACAGACTTTTAAATGCTGAAATAAAGCAAACCAATACGAATCACATATGTCCACTGCCTAAAAGATGACTCACTTATACAGTCCTAAGGTCATCAGGTTCTTTATTCACTACTTTAAAAAGCAAATATTTCATCATAGTATCAACCCTGATCAGAGCTTTGACTGAAAATTCATTCAAAACACTTGAATGGAATCTGAGAAGTCATTCATGTTCTTTGACTCTGTGATCATACACACTATATGATATCTGTCACTGTTGAGAGTATTGGTCTCCAAGGACTAAGGATGTTAAATCTGCATTGGATAGCCTTTGTTTAGAATACAGAAAAAGGTGACGATGAAAGAATTGTAATATAAAAACATTTTTTGCTATTCTAACATAGATAGAATCCTGATATCATAAACACGAATGATTTAAGGGTTAGTAATTTTTTACTTCAAAAATACAAAAAAGCATTTCAGTCAAAGGTATGCATAAAGTTTATTAAGTTCGATTTTTATAATTTGGGCATTCACTATAATCATCTAAAATAACATTAATTCAAAACACGAGAATTTGGGCTACATAGGGTACATAGAAAATATGGTCTGGCTTTCAAGTATTGTCATAGCCAGCACTATGATTATGAAGATGCATATGTGCCCCAAATTCAGGGATTCAATGGCAAGATAGAGACACCAGTTGGGAACTAGTTGATAATGCATATAATTTTTATTGGGTAGTGATAATGTTCAAGAAATTAATCTTCCTGCAAAATAAGGTCTATGATCTGGTTTTCTAATGCACAAAAATATGTCAATAGCTGAAATCCACCATTAAAATTGTGAAGCATTTGGTGAACAGATTGCTAATGCATGATATAGAATGAAATGAGCAACCACTGAAAATCTGATCCATGCAATGGAAGCAAAGATCAAACAGTACAGATGATTTATCTTATTGATACTTGCAGTTTGCATTTCAGACATTACCTGGTCACTGCTGCATAACATTATATTTGATAAGCTGCAGTTCTGCAAAGTATGCTTATTAGGTGTATACACTTAAAGCAATCAGACATCAAAATATTGCACTAGAGATTAAGAGTCAGAGCTGCAAGAAGGTTCTGAATTCTGAAGGTGTATAGTGATCGGGGATGAGTACGTCTGAAACAAAATAGCTGCTCCATAGACTGCAGACATGTCACTGCTGCAAATGCCAAAATAATGATCAAATTTGAAAATTCCTCTGCAAGGTGTTTTGAAATAAATGAGATGCTTTGCTAGGGAGGGTTCTCTCCCACTCAAAATATAGCATTACAAGGCCAATTTTTAGAGCAAAATCTGTTTTTGCCCTTGAAATCGTTCTTCAATGACCACAGCTTTGATGAAAATGATCAGGTCAAACCTGCTGTCACAAATTAGCTGCTATAATAGGCAGAATCATTCTATAATGACGGGATACAAAACTTTTTATCTCATAACAACTAGTACTTAAACAATAGCAGAAACTTTGTTGAACTATTGTGCACAGTGCATACATTACTTAGCATAGCTGCCAACCTAGAAATCTAAAACACCAGGAGGTTATCAAGTCAAGTTTGGCAGTTTGTGGGAGGTTCTTGTCATGCTTTGTCGGAACACTATTTTAAGACATCCAAATTTACTTAAATTCACTTTATAATGCATAGTTCAGGTTGCTAAACTATTTATAATATGACTCTAATGTAAAATATGCTACTATTTAATTAGATATTCAAAATTTCATATTCTTTGAATAATAATTTCATTTTGAAATTTTCTTATACTTTTATTCTCAGAAAATACTGACTAAAGAAAGAAACTTTCACTTATCAAAGAGCTTTTAAATATGATGAAATGAATACTTAATGTGCATATATTATTGTGTGGACAAATGCAGTAATGTATCATCTATTGATGAGAAAAATAATAATTGCAAATATTAAATGATTAACATTATGTGAATTTTCATAAAATGTTCTATAAAAATCTACAGTAGATTAAGGCAATTTACATCAAATAAAATTTAATAATAAAAATTATGCTGAAAATCACAAGGGGTGGAGAAATGAAATGTATGAGAAGCATTTTGCTTTGTAAAGGTTAAAAATTAAAAATTGGGAGATGTGATGAAAAATCATGAGTTTTGGCAGTTGTGACACAGCAATAAAGTATTTTGTTTGAGTATATTTGGTATTTTTCTTTGGCAAATGGAACTTACTTTCTGAATTCCTCCTGTATTTAGAAATTTTGCCCCTCCATTTTATTTTCACATTGAAGTAACTCAAATGCATTTTTTAAAAATTTATAAATACAGGGTGCAGTATAGATAATTTCTTTTTTTATTACCAAAAATGGACATCGTTTTGAACATAGTCATATGACATCATTCACCATTATATAAGACATTCACAGTTTGGCTCCTCTATTAAAAGCTTTAGTAAGGATCATCAGCTTATGAAAAAAAGACATTAATTCAGTTAGACCCAAAAATGTGATGTACATGCTCATTCCAAACACTATTTCATTTCTTTAGAATTTCTGCAAGGGCTATAGTGTAGACATTCAATTTAAAATAATTGTGCCTAACTATTACAACATTCAATCAGAAAAAAAAAAATATATTATTTAATGCTTAATGTGTTGCCAAAAAAAGGGATGTTTTGTACTTTAGTAGATATATTTAATTTTTTAAAACTGCATTATTTTCATTAAACTAATTGAAAAGAAATCCTTTCATCTGCATTATGATAACTATGAATCTGGCTTATATACTGATGTGCCACATTTCACAGTTAATCCATTTATTTGGAATCATACCATACAAGAAGAAAGGGACCAAGAGAATACAAAGAAAACAAAATATATAGAGTGATTTATTTTACCTTGGCTGTCTTCACTGGTTAGTTTTGATAGTAAAGATGAAGAACAGACAACAATGATGGCAATTCCTATAAGATCTATCACAACAGTGATGATGAAAAAAGGCAAAGTTTTTGTCTCACCTGAAATAAGTCATTAAAAAACATAACATTCTCCATACAGCTAAATAAAAAGCAATGCATTACAAATAAAGTGACATGTAATTCAAACAAAACTTGGTCAGTAACACATAACCATACCTCCGTTTATCTTCAGATTTTGGCAGTCAATATCTTAACTACTAATGGGATAATAAGGAAACACTTGTCATTAAAATATACGTATTAACACTTTTGCTGCTAGTCATGCAAGGTTGTATTGATAGTTATTGTTCTGACATGGAAGTAGATTGTACAAATATGGCAACTAATTATAAGATATTTGATTTAAAAGAAACAATAAAACATGGTTACACGCATCACACTGACTGCTAAGCCTTTAATTATAGAATCTTATGCTTTTGCAATCTTATGGGAAAAAAATTACAATATGCATTATTTTTGTATGAAACTATATCAAGAACAAATATATATATATTATTCTATACTTCAGAATATAAACTCTATATTCAGAATGTATAATCTTTGTGAGAAATGAAGCTTTGCTTTAATTCGAAACCAAATACATGCACTATAAGCTGTTGTCTCCCTCCTTTCTGCATGCTTTTGTTGTGTAATGGTAGCATACTTAATGCGTATTCGAGGGCACTGATCATTTTTTCATGTCTTCAGCATCAAAATAACCTGACGCTATAGATGTGCATGAATTAAAAATGGTAGTGGATGATGATTCTTCACCAGCAGGATTTGGTGGGTGGGTCCCCTTATCTGCACTCATCCTTTAAAAGGGGAAGTATATAAGGTATTTTCTCTCTCCCTTCTGAACGTGGTGTAATGGTAGCACACTCAGTGCATGTTTATTCGAGAGGTCCAGGTTCAAGTCCCAGCGAGGGCATTGTTCCTTTTTCATGTCTCCAACATCAAAATAACCTAATGACTCTACAGTGCAACTAGTTTCTAACCTTCACTGCACACCAATATTAGCATACATAGTCAAAACGTAATGCTGATTGAATTGCAGAATAAACAATGAAGAATTGCTTTTCCTGTGCTAGTGTATGACTGACACCTGAGATATCACTCCGCACCACATGCCAGTGTGTGATCAGCAGCAAGCAATTAAGAATTATTATTTATAAATTAACTAGTGGCAAATTACTATTTATGAAAATAAAAATTTATAAATAACAAGACAGAATTATTATTTATAAATTAAAAGTTATTAAAAGCAAGGGCCAAGTGTAATTCAATTGCATTTTGTGCCTCCTTTTATTGCACTTTGATGTAGCATATGGTTTTTACAACAATATATTAGAATGCTATTGAATAATACATATGTAATATAATACATAGTTTTAATACCTTTCATTTATTAAGATTCTCTCCTTTTTTAATTCCAGAAAAGAGATTAATCATTTTAATTACAAAAATTGAACCTTTCTAATGTACTAGTTAGCATAAAAAAATGTTACTCTGACCTGTTTGTTTAATTAAATACAGCAAAGTTCACAAATGCTATTTAACTAACATAAAGGATAGCTTTAGTGAAAACATTTTAAGGCAAACTGGTTCAGTTTCACATTATGCATGCAATGGAAATCACATAGTCACCAAAATTTGAGCTTGGGTGGAACTATCAGTGTTCAATGGTCTTACCCACTTCACCACTGTTAGCCAAAATTCTGGTATGTTTGTTAATGTTTAATATCTTAGGTAGTTTAGTGGTAGAAGAAAAGATACAAGGCTTTAGATCCTGTACTTCAGATAACAATGAAATCACAGACCTGAACTGACATATCAGAAAGACAAGCAGTAATGGCAATTAAAATATTTTAGAATAATAACCATTAGATTTTATTAAAGCCTTCCTGTTTGGTATGGTGATTAGCGTAGCTGGCTACCATATCATTGGGCCTTAGTTTGAATTCCAGAGAAGGCATGGATGTTTGTAAATGTTAGTGTTTTTATGGTATTGGGGGCACTAAACAATCTGTCAACCTATATAACCCCTTAAGAAGATGGTGATCGGGGAAGACTGATGAACCTTATATTACGTCCTTTAGAGTATTAAAACTTGGCTAGAGTTGAACAAAATCATCACCTATAAGATGTCGAAGGCCTTGGTGAAGAATAGGCAATCTCTTACTCTTGTGCATGATAAATTTGTGGACTTGATCTAGATTCAGCTAAAGCAAGACTATGTCGCAATAACAGCATTCAATGAATATGTATATTTATAAAAAGAAGATAAGATATTTCATAAAGTTTCACTTACCAGGTATTGCAGATGGGATAAAAAGGATTGGCAGAGCCATTGCTACACACAGAATCACCAGTCCAAATATTATGAGACATCTGTCCGATACTTTCCGGCTGATGTATTTGATCATTGAAAATATGAGTATCACCTGCAATTTAGATAAGAAAAACCTATGCTTGAAGAATGGAAGTTAAAATAAAATGTCTTAAATTGACATGCTTTTTTTTTTCTGATACATAAATAATTAATAAAATCTTTCAGCACACAAAGCAAATAACTGAAATTCATCAACAGTACTGAAATAAAATACATGAAAAAATTATGTTTGAAATTCTTAAAACTATAAAATATACCAAACTAAAGGTGAAAGACCTGTGAATAACATCCTAGTCAAAGCATTGTTGATTTTTTGTGTTTCTCCTTCCCAAAACTAATAATCTCTATAGTAGCATTCAATTTAAAAATTCAGTGGTTGATATTTCATCAATACCTGAACTTGATCAACTGGAACTCATCGTGCCTCATTTTTTAAATGGGAACTGATACATCTTCTTGTGATTTAAATAGTTAGCACATCCAGTTAGAAATTGGAAGATTTATGATTCAAATCCTACGCAGGGCATGTTTGTTTTTTCATGTTTCTCATCTGTAAAATTAGCATTTATTATAGAGGCACACAAATTTAAAAGATGGTGATGATAATTCATTACCACCTGAGTCATAAGTGGGAATAATTAAATTCCCTTTTGCACTGCAAGTGCCTAGCACATCTGACAAGTAATTGGAAGATCTGTCGTTGGAAACCCAAGAAAGACACAGTTCACTTTTCATGTTTTATTCTTTATGAAATCAATTTTCTTAATGACAAAAATAATTTTTAACAGATAAAGATATTTTCTTAATGACAAAAATAATTTTTAACAGATAAAGATATATAGATAGTGCATGCATAAGTTCGACTTGCAACATTGCCTTCTTCCAACACTTTAGCATGCCATGAAGATAATGGGTATCAGGTACAAATTTATATGAGGTGTAATCTAACATCAATTATAGAGTTATCAGTTGACACTGGAATACCTCATAGAAATATTAGGTTTATCAAACTCTTGCTAAAATACTGTGGACATATCCCCCTCCATGAGACTTCTTTGAATATATTTTTGGCTTGAATAGCATGAATTTTAGAATAGTATTTAAAAGCAAAAAATGGTGCATGTGTGCTGAAGTTACACAATTTATCTCAGATTCAAAAGACTACTCACATCATTTGGTGCAAAGAAACTCTCAAAAGATTCACATCTAATACCTCAAAGTTGTCTTTGATACTGCAGATGACAAAACACGCATTCTCATATAAACTAAAAATAAAGCAATTAGCTACAGTTTTAGTGATTTAAAATGAACGAAAAAAGTAAAAAAAGTTGTTCTTGTATGAAAAGCTACAAAGATGATCGTCACTATTTCTGGTAAATAAGACCATCTAGAAACGTTTGTTTTCACAGATAGAATTTAAATACTGCTTGCTAGATAAATATTTGTTTGAAATACATGGTGGCACACAAAAACTGGCCCAAGTACTTGTACAGATAAATGCTAGATCCCATTATCCATTTGATTACAGGGTAACTAGATTATCCCTTTGTAAGTACAAAAACCTTAAAGACAAGGGAAGGAGTTCAGTGAGACATATTCTCTTTAACAAAGAATTGCAATAGCTCACAGTATGCAAATGGGTCAGTTTTTTATAAGCCACCATATATTACCTGAAATCAGAAAAGAAAGAGTGGAAACATGTCATTCTGCCTAATGACAATGCAAGTTCACACACAGGATTTTCAAGCTATCCATTATACAAAGAGCGAAAAGAATTCATTTGAATAATCATTATTCATATTCACTTGATTTTTTCTTCCTCCAAACAATGACACAGAAACTGCAAGGTTACTAATTTAACAACTTAAGCAACTCAAACTTATAAAGCACATTACTTTAGCTATACATATTTCTGAAACATTAAACTGTTTTTAAGATAGTTTTATAAAATGAAAAATTATAGTGGTACTCAAAGGAAATATTTTGAAAAATAATTAAATAACTTATTTCCATATAAAATCATTATAATATTATTTTCTAAAACTTATGTACTGACATGAGTGTAATAACATTTTATTATTATCAAAAATCTGATGTGGACACCACATGACTTCCTTGTATGGCCCATTAAGTTCTACACATTTTTTGTCACAAATTCATTTAAACCTCTTTCCTCGAATTTAATTAGAGATATATTTCTCATTCAACTAATTCAATTGTAAACTTTGCGGTAAAGCAAAAATACATAAAAACTGAAAACAACTTCATTTAAAATTATAAAAAACAGGAAAACATAAACATAAAATACCAAATACAGTTAAAACAATTTTTACAATTAGAATTGGAGTTTTTGCACATAAACAAGCAATTTGGCCAGCGGGCAAGAAGGCAGATTTTTTGGTGCACAAAGCAAAAAATGTATACTTTGATTCCACTGCAGAAACTGACTTAATTCACTATTCTACTGATTTTCAAATATAAACAAATGACGGTTTGTTAGGCTTCGCTCGCCACTTAAACTTTTAAATTGTTGATAGTTCTATAATTATTGCATGTGGATTAACTAAAGACATAAAAACCTTAATCCAAACATAAAAACCACTTTTAAAGCAAAAAATGCACAATTTACCAACATAACAAGAATAAAAAAAAAATTAAGCTCCTGGTGACAGCTAACAGGGTGGGTATATATATATATTTACATAACTATTGGTGCAGGCAATTGCAATGAAAAAGGGAGGTGCACAACTACATGTTATAGCAGTCCAATATGCAAAATTTCAATAGCCTTCCCATAGCCTTTTTTACCTTTTCTAGTAAAATGACTATTTTAAAATTATGTATAAAAATTCAGTTGTTAGATTTAATAATTTAAAAACTTAAACTGATTATACCAGCTTTAACACACACAAAAAAAAAAAAGCATTTGTCACATGGGAAAAAGAGATTCAATTAGCTATCTCATATTCCCATTACACGTGGTGGAAAATATAGAAACCTAATATAGACATGCTGTGTTATCACCAAGAATCAGAATCCATAAGGTTGCATCATACATTCAACATATTTTAGGAGATCAATTCTTTAGAACAATTTTTCTGCTTTTATGAATGATATCAAACAGCCAATCACTGTAGATCATTTGGGGATTATCATATAAAAGAGAAGTTAAGTTTTCCATTACGAATGGTGATTGATGATTGAGGATTCGATGTTGATAGCTGGCTGGTTGTTGAAAACAAGAATACTAATTGATACTCCCTTTTTGTGAATGTATTTTTTTCCTCTGAAAAATATATGCATTAAAAAACCTAGAGATATTTTAGCTGCATACCTTTTCTGTTACATCTTTACAAAATATAATAAGCATACATCATTAAAATAATACCTCAATTCCAGCAAATAAGTAGATATAACTATTATCCATCTCATTAAAATGATAATACTTCTGTGCAAGAGGAGTAACAACAGTCTGCAATAAATAAATAAATAAAATAAACAAATCATTTGGAGAGAAGGTCATAACAGAGCTACTTATAAAATAACTTCAACATTTCTTAAAAATTCTATAACGTGATAAACATAGCAAACACATATTCATTTTAAAATTATTCCATTTAATGGTAAATTTCTTAAACATTTTATGAGAAACACAGCAGATACATATTTATTTTAAAATTAACAGTAAATTTCTGTAGACCTGAAGATCAAAAAAGTAAAGAAGTAATTAATACCTTCAATCATAAATATTTTTCATATAAAGCAATTCTCTTTCGTTTGTCATATTCATTTATTTTTATAGATTCTTCACATGCACATTGTTCTATACATAGAAACATTATTTTTTAATAAATAAAAAATAAACATATTTCTGTATGCAAAAAAATTACTTTACGAATTTGTAAGTTCAAGGAAAGTGAGCCAAAAACTTTTCTTCCACCTAAAAAAACATATGTAAGGAAGAAAAGAGACGAAGTATCTTACAATAAGATAATGAATTTATAATAAATCTGAATATTCCCACTCAGAACCATAAAATGTATTTCTGGCAATGTACTATGAAATAGATAAAATGACAACAAAAAATATTTTCTCTAAAAAGACACAACAAAAGAATACTAACTGAGTAAGAAGAGATTTATAATAAATCTTTTAAAATATCAAAAACAAATTAGATAAATCACTAACAAGAAATATATTTTTATTAACATAACAAATATATAGCATAAAATTAATTACATTTTTTCCCATTTTCTTTTAAAAATTATTCTTAACATTACATTATTTAAGGATAAATACAAAAAGCCAAGATAAGTATTGAATTCATGTATAATTTCTATTAGCTCATAAAAAGGGAATGTAGTAATTCAAAATATTTAAATTTCAGATGAGTAATGTGATATATCTGCAGTATCTGTATTAAAAAATCATATTAATCCTAATTTACGAAAAGCTTAACATATTTTTAAATTAATAAAATTTAGATGACAAATTGCTTATGTTAATAAACTGTAAAAACATATAATTTAGAATAACTATATGAAACTGCTGAAGAAAGCGAAAATAAACATATATTTCCTTAGCTTTTTCTTTAATTAAGAAAATTATTTTTCATCTCATTTTGTTTGCACTAAATAAAAATGCATTAAAAACTAATTAATAATAAAATGAAATGGAAGCATACTTTTTTAACTATTCCTGCAAAATATTTTAATAATTTATAACAAAAAAAATAATTTAAAAGATGTTTAGATGTATTCATTACTTCTATATACATTATATGTGAAGATATTACATATATATTAAGAAGCATAGGCAACTATGATTTCTGAGGAATGATTCATACCATTTTAACAATGAATGATTTTCACACATATGTGGTATATGTATATGTGTCAAATAAAGTAAATATTATGTCCAACTCCTTTCACATAATTTGTGTAAAAACAATAAATTAAAATACTTTTCAACATAACTTGTCCTTTTATTCTTGTAATGTCCACATTTAGCAAACATGTTTTACTATTTCATATGCTTTGCACCCCTATAAAGAATTTTACAAAATTATTAAAAGTTCATTTCATCCTTACCGAACAAAAACAATATATATAATCAAGACAATATATCAAGAATTCTTTACATATCAGAAAAATTAGCCTGATATTTACAATTATTAAATGCATTGTTAAAACTGAAGTTGTGACTGAACTCTTCCCTGTCCTGCCAAAACAATGTCCAGTGTTTTAACAAAGAAAGCTGTGAAGAAAAGAATATAAGACAAGAATCTGGAAAAACTTGCATCGGCCAAACCAAACATAGGACATTCAAATAGCTGGCTCAATGTGCTGATACTTTGATACTTTACAAAGAATATGGAAAAGATTTCTTGTAAAGCTTTAAAAAGATATATCATCAATATTTATGACTTCAAGTTAATTCAAATGAAGTCCAACTTGGAATCATTATTATGATAAAAAACACAAACCAATAAACTTTTTATAAGATGTAGTAGATAATTTTAATTATACTTCTTTATCATTTTGTTGGAAAATGTTATGAAAAGTATCCTTCAGCACACAGTTAAAGAAATTAATATATTTTTTTAATTAATTCTTGAACACAAGGATTTTAAGCAGCTGATGAGTTTTTAAACCTGTATTTTAAAATAGTTCAAAAGAATATTTTTGAAAACATACATTCAAAAAAGATGAATAAATTTAAATCCTTTTATGAGGTATTTTAGCAGATTAATCTTCCAAACTAAAATACTGTAAGACCAAAAATAAAAAGGAAACAAAATGAAGAAATAGAAAAAGAAATGTGTAAAAAAAAAATTTAAAGGAAAAATAATAACAACATAAAATAAATAACAGAAATGAATAACTTTAAGGAAAGAAACTGGAAAAATTAACAATCAATTATATTACAAGATGAATCTAAGAACATTAACAAAAAATACACAAAAAATTTTTAAAAATTCATAATATTTTCAAAATTAAAGATATTTTATTATATATGGAACACAGTATATGCATTTTATGGCATTTATTACAATTTACATAATTAAAACAGTTTCCATTATTTGAACTAAACAACATAACTGAATAAATGTTAGATTAGAATAAAAGTTTCAAGTTGGCAAATTTGGGAATACAGATACTTTAACAATACCTCCTAAAAGAAATAACCTCAGATTTGCAGCCTTCATAGAATAAATGGCACTTGGTTTTTAAAAGCTCACCAATTTCTTCGAGAACACAGCTTTAATTTAAAATGTCTCCATTTGGAAAGTTTTATCCAATCATTCATTTATATTATTTTAAGTTAAAAAAAAAAAAAAAAAAAAAAAAAAAAACTTACCTCCAGCACAGTTTGTGAAAAGCAAGATATGAATGCTAATCCCAACAAGACAACTACTTCATCTCTAAAATAATCTGAAAATGAAATAAAAACCTTCAGAATATGATGTTCTATACGTTCTAAATACAAATATCCTATTAAATTTAGGGTAAAAAGCATGGTGAAATGATTGCATCATCCTATAGATGTATATAAAGGAAAGCATACAAGGAAAGTATTATTGTTTGATTTTTGAAAAACTGTTAAATGCTAAATATCAATCATTCAATGATTGTATTCTTGACTAAAGAAGGCATAACAATGATACATATTTATGAATACATGGCTACAGACAATGGTGATACAGCATCTTTGTTGGGAATGGCATTACTACTTCAACCAATCAAAAGCCAAAAAGAGACTGACATTGTTGAATGTAATGTTCTGGCACCAAAAAAATAATATGCAGTTGGCAGTTGAATGTTGGTATGTATTTTCATCCATTTTGTATATGTGCATACATAAATGTTTTTAATGTTAAACTATATTCAGTGTTCCATTTATCATAAGTTATTGTTACCATAAATTATAACCGTAAATTATAACAGCTACCATACGTAGCTGAACCCTGATGAATTAACAGCTAAATTTCTTATGAATCCCTTATCTGAGTTAATCACTGTTTTGAAATGTACTGTGTATCAATACTGTACATCAAACATACTGTGCATCAGTCTTCCTAAGTAGGGTTAGATTTCTTTCAGGATAGTGGGAGAAACAAGGAAGGGGGGAACAAAAAAGGCAAGAAACTGCACCCATAGAGCTCTAAAAGGGATAAATTTATTAATAACAGTTTAACTTATTTGAAAATAAATGTTTTATAGTTTTTTATAATGAAATACAAAATAATTATATAAATTTCCCTAAAAAAATCGAGTGAAATATCAGGTAGTATGGTAGAATTCATATTCATTTCCAATACATTACACTGTATTAACACTAGAACCGTGGAGCAAGTCAATTTGCCCCAAACCGATGTTTAATTTGTCACCACGCAAAAACTATTGATTGAAAAACAAATTCTTTCTATGACTTTTAATAATTTACAGTACACAATAACTTACCAAATTTGAAACTGTGTAACATAAATAAATTTCTGATTATTAACACTCATACCTAGAACCGTGAAGCGGGTCAACTTGACCCGCAAGCAATGTTTATGCTTAAATGACGAAAAACAGATGCATTTTTCTCGGAAGTAACTATAAAGTATATCTGCCTCACCCACTAATTCCTCAAATGAGCTGCACCAGGAGGGGGAATAGTGTGGTTTTCAGTCAAGGTTCGAAGTGCGAACTGAGTCGAAATGCAGTGGAAAATTACAACAAATATTTCGAAAGACTTTTGAAGTTGCTTTTATTCTATACTTAGTATAAGGATAGATAAGATGTCCCGATGTCATTCACTTCAACACTCTTCAGGAAGCTTTGGAATATTTACAGTTATCTGAAAATAATTCAGATGATGATAATGATGATTGTTTCGATTTTGATTAGCGAGGATGAATACCTGCCTGCTAATGAAGAAAATTCGAATTCAGATGAAGAAAATGAAAGTAATGATGTGTCGGGCAGTGCCCTACGAATCGCTGGGCCTTCTCATCGCAATAATGATGATAATTTATCAAAGAAAAAAGAAAAATTCTACGAAAAGACACATGCACTCAAGGAAATCCAAAGAGAAATCAGCAGTAACATTCAAAGCTGGAATAATGGAGTTGGCAAAAATGGGACAGTTTGGATTGCCACACAATTAGGAATAAAATATAAAGGAAGAAAATCAAATTAAATATTCTGAACGAAGTTGGGGGCTCAACACCACATGGTAAACACAATATTATAGACAACAGTCCGTCAAGTGCCTAGAGACTTTTTATAGATGAATGGATATTGAAGCACAAAGAAATGCACTGAAGCTCAGCAACAGATTCATGATAATGAATGGAATATAACAGCAGAAGAAATGGATGCTTTTATAGCAATTTTATATGCACATGGTATATATTGTGCAAATGACTTGAATTGGAATTTGAATAAATTTGGAATCAAGTTATGGTTAACTGCAGATATGACTCAAAATATCTAATAAATGGATTCCCATATCTTGGAAAAAATAACCAAAGTCCATCCAACGTTTCCTTTCCTGAACATGTAGTATTGCGACTATTAAGTCCATATGAAAACAAGGTAGAAATGTCCCTGCAGATAAATTTTCACAACACTGAAGCTCGCAGAGGTATTGAAATCCAAAAACACTAGCCTTGTAGAAACTGTAAAACCTGCAGAAGAGAAATATCAGTCTCTGTAAAAATGTCAAAATCTGCATAGCGACTATGGTACCAACACATAAAGACATCAGTCTAACTATTTATCAAAGGGAAAATGATAAAAGTGTCTTGTTGCTAAGTAGTCTTCATCCAACTGTAGAAACTATACATAGTCCCAAAAAAATTACCTGATACAACTGCTTACTACCACACAACTAAATTCAGTGTGGACGCGATTAATCAAATAGCAATGAAGTATATTGTCAAGTCTGCTTCACGTAGGTAGCCGGTGAAGGTCTTTTATAATATTTCAACCTGTTGCTATGAATGCTTGGGTTTTATATGAAGCCATATCTGGAAAATCTATAAGTAGATGACAATTCATTCAAGACATTCATTCAATCAAGACTTAGGCAATTCATTCAAGACATTCAAGGCTCAGATTCACAAGATCAAAATTAAAAGCACCCATTTATGATAAATGTACAAAATTTAAAAATTCATTACTAAATTTAGTGCATAATGCTTACAATAAATTGAATTTTTAAAAATCTGTAAAACTAATAAGTAACTGGTAAAATTTTAATTTTTCTCTAAAACTATGTCTAAATTTATTTAAATGATATACTCTGTTTTTCCATCAAAATTAGAAAAATTATGTTTATTTTGTTTAAAGACATGCTATTATACTTAATAAAGTTTTAAATAATATGATTTTCCAAAAATTTAGGTAATTTCCTTTGATTTATATAAAATATGTAACGGAAATTCTGAGAAACAGTGATTGTTACGTAAAAATAAAATGCTATTGCTAAGTAAAGTAATCATTTGTGCATATTTTAGGTGTTTTCTATCTACGGTCAAATTCACCCACATCGCGGTTCTAGGTATTTTGAAAGTACCATGGTTCTAGTGTTAATGATGATGCAGAATCAGGTTTTTGTAATTAATTCCATTTTAACTTACTCTTTCTGAAAAAATAAATTAATTTTCTATTTTCATTGCTATTAGGAACTCAAACTTAGTTTAAAAGCCATCCAACCTTTGTGAAAGCAGATCTCATAGCAAGTACAAAAGCATATATACATACACCTTTAAGCAAAAGTTACTGCAGGTATACAAATGAAGAAAAGTATACATATAATATTTTGGGACCCCTGGGAGAGGAGACACCAATTATTTTTTAGTCATGGCTGAGATGATTATAGATATTGCTGGCGTACAGACAGAAAGCATAGTAGAAGGATGGAATTTGGAAACAAACCTAGCTGAAGATTCCTTACATGATTTTATTTCTTGATAATAATTTTGAGGAAACATATTCATCTTTTGACATCATCATTATGGATGTGATAAGCAGCTCACAACTTTATATAACTGATCACATCTCAAGACAATAGACAACACAGAGAGCAGAATGACATGTACAAGCATAGTGACAGGAAGGCAGGAAAAGTGAATGTGCATTTAGTAAAGGGACTGATAGCATACTGTTTCAGCATAGAGTTAATTTCTCTGTTTAAATTTTGAACGGTGATTAAATAAAAAATATCAGCCTTACATAATGTTTGAATGTGGATTAGTTTTCAGATGATGCACTTCAGATTAGTAGTTTTAAGAAAGGAAGGGGATGTAGCAAATTAAAATGAGAAATTAAAAGGACTACTGCTATAAATATTAGTAATTTTCTATTTTATATCTTATACATATAATGAAAATAAAATTGATTAGTAATATACATATGAATAAAATATAAATATATTGCCATTAAATAAGTAGAAAAAACCAATTTCTTAAGACTGATTTTCTACATATGGAAGAAACCTGCTAAGAAAACACCATTTCTAAAATTTTATTTTATCCACATACTACCTCTGATGTTTAAAAAGTTCATAAGGCAGAAAGGAATATGTCATTACTGAAATTTCACATGAATTGTGCAATGTAGCTGAGATCAAAGTGCAGCAGAATTAGAGCAAATTTTCTCTTTAATTTAGCCATTCATAAACAAAATTCCAAAATAGGAATTTTCATATAATAGCAAATAAACAGCTTGTTTTATTACTCTTTTTATAACGATGTAGATTCGTCAGTTTTTTTCCCCCTTTTTTTTAGCCCAAAGTAGCGTTAGCTCAGAAGGGCTATTAATTTCACTTTGGCATTTTAGTCAATTCACCGTAAATGTCCGTACTGCTTTTCAAACTGTTGCCATGAAATATTATTGCCCTGTGTTACATTTACAGAAATTAAATAATGAAGAATATGCATAAATGTATATATGTTTCTCGCATTATGATAAAACAATGATACCTAGAGCCATTAAATTTTGAATAACGTAATCCTCCTCTGAATATGAGCATCTGGAAGCCCAAATTCAGAATTTGGAATTTGTTTTATTATCAATTTCATATTTTGTAACACTTTAATGAAGTTTTGATTAAGAAACTCAACAACAATGGCAAACTCAACAAGAGCAATGTATTAAAAAAATAAACTTTTTTTTTATTTAGTTCCAGCACTGTGTTATCAGAAATTCTAAAGATATCTCATTCTAAAATTATTTTGTGATATTGCTGTTGAATTGAATTCTATGGTTTAAGTGCAAAGAACATGATATTTAATAAAGGTAACAGAGAAAACGTTAAAAAAATGCCCCATTGGGCATAATGTAAAATCTGAAAGCTTTCAGATTTTTCACTTTTTTCTTTCTTTCTATTTTTCCCTAAATAATTTTGCAATTTTTGTCATTGATATAAACACAAATGCAGTTACACATCCTGTTTAAATTCACAGATGTAAAAGCGATCTCATTACAAGTACATAAAAAATATATATACATAAAATACATATACACACAAGTACATAAAATACATATACACACACACACACACACATACTATACTGCCCAAAAAAAGTTATTGCAAGCATAAAAATGAGGGTAATGATGTAGTATGCAATCTATTACTTTTATTTATTTATTTCTCAGATGGTTCCACTAAGAAATAATTAACAAACAAATATGTCACAAAACTCCCACCCCTTTCTTCCAGCTGGAATCTGATACTAAATAATTGCTATGCTAAGCACATTTAGGAACAATGTAGAAAATCAAGAAAATTATTTTATACATTTTTCTTACACAAAAGTGTTACACTTGTAAATTTCTGTATACTCTTGAAACCCTAATATCTTTCATGACGACAGTTCAGAATATAAAACACAGACTCATATGTTTAATATTTCTGCATTGAAGCCAGAAAGCTCAGACTTTATAATACAGCTACCTTTTAGAAAATTGGGGGGAAAAATTGCATTGGTTTCTTGCAGATATATATATATATATACAGTACTAAAAATGCTAGGCAAAATATTTACAAAAATTTTATCCTATTCTCCCATTCTAGCCAGCCAGTTGATGAAATTCAACTTGCATTTTTCATACTTTGAAAGTGTGAATTGGGATATATATTAAATTATACACAATGTTCTAACATGTATTTTGACACAAAATCATTTTTCTGCACTGACATGCCAATTTTTTCCATATTTCTGATCCTACAAATCAAATTATGGCAAAGTGTCATGTTTTGTAAAACTTTAAGCAGCAGGTTCCCCCCCCCCAAAAATCCACAACTCAAAATTTTAAACCTGCAATGCTAACTGAATTTGGTATTTATTCAATAATATGCCAACCAGCAACTAACAAGTAAACATGCTAAATACTGGTAGTTCAGTGGCTGGCTGAATGGGCATTTTCATGGTTTTCTCCATGTGTAATTCGTATACAAGCCAATTTTATAAACATTGGCTTGGACATAAGTACATTTTATAAACATTTCAAAAAATATTTGAATTGTAACCTATAAAATTTTTAACATGATTAAAGTAGATATATTTTTAGGCAAATTTGCAAAAAAATAGAGACTTTTATTGAAAAAATACCAAATATATGTGAATTTATATATTGGCAGTTTTGAAATTTGGCATCTTTGTCATAAGTGATACACAAAATGTCGTTTATGTACTTTTACAATCTTAAACAAATTGCCACAGTTATTTTTAACTTTAAATTTCTAAATAAATTTTACTCAGAATTATTCATATGGAGTTCATTCTCATTTTACTAATGATGCATAATAATTATTGATTAGTAAGATAGGGAAAGTGGTTTTTTTAATTATAAAGAACATTAATCAAATTTTTTACATAATTTTTCTTTTCTATGTTTGTAAAAGTAATTTTTTATATTCAGCCACGTACTGTCTGCTACTTTTATTTCAGCTCTATACAATTATTCAGTTTTTTTAAAATAGAAAACTTGCTGTATTAAAAGTATGATACACAAAATCTTAGTATTTTATGAACTGATATTAGATTCATTAATGATAAGCAAAATAAACTTATTTTATTATATAAGTAATTTAAGAACTTTACTGTATTGTTAAAACAAAATTTTAAATTAATAGTAAATTACTCAAAGGATTACACGCATTATGCAGAAGAACTCACAACAGAAGATATTCTTATTTATGTGCCTTTTTTAATACTGCCATTGGTTATGCAATTAATACTCTAGAATGAACTTCAAAATATGAATATAGGTTGAATCACTACATGCAAGTGCAAGTAAAACTCAAAAACTGGAATAAAAGATGTGTGCAAATACTTAGTAAATATATAAATTAATAATATTCAAATCTGCAATATTTTAGAAATCTAAGCTCTGTTCCCTATTATAATATCTGACAATGTTTTAATTTTAAACTAAATTAATTTTTCAAAATTTATGTTCTGTCGCCTTTTCCAAAATCTCAATGCGTTGCCTTAGGTTATTTGAATATAGCAAAGCACATAAGAGCTATGTGTCTAAGAAGACAGATGCTTTCATGGAAAGACTTTCTAAGGTAAACTGGTTTGCATTAATATTACACATAGAAAAACTAAAAAATGCAGCTAGCCCATTCGAGGCGAACTATCAGTATTCAGCGGTCTTAAACCAGTCAGTCACTGGTGGGGCCCAATTAAAGTGGGAGTCAGGTTATTAGACTCATTTACTATTCAATTTGTTTAATGTATTGCATGTAAAACATTATTAAATTCTCAAGCACAAAAAAAGCAAAGTTTAAACTTTGTTAATGCTTTACAGTGCGACTCCATAAAAATGCAAATGATCCTAAAATCTATTTTGTGACTCCAATCACAGTGCTGATCTTTAATTATATACCATCATTTGGGATTTTTATCCACCTTGTAATTTCCATGACCCACAGTTTGACTATGATTATACTAAGCCATAGTGCAAATAAATGTTTAGTTACATTTTCTATTACTGTATTCCTTTAGTGTTTTGGAATCTAAAATAGAGATGAGATAATAATTTATCTGCATTCCAAGAAAATGAAACAGGAGTTAGATTTTTAGATTAGTGACATTAGGTTTCTCTTATAATGTGAGTTATCAAAACAATTCTGGAATTTTAAACATTTGGTTGAGTAGTTGACAAAGATATCTGAAAATTATGCAGATGATTTTTAAACCTTAAAACTATTCTGTCCAAAATTGTTATTCCAAATGCATATTGTACTATAACGTATCTTCCAATGAGCACTGTGCCAAAGCAAGAGCTGCTTTTGCTTGAAAATAAGTTTGCGTAGTCAGTGGTCTCACATGTTCTCCAGATTTATCTTCTTGCATTTATTTTCGCTTCTCCAGAACTAATGTTGCCTCTCCAAGGAAAGATTTTTGTGATCCAGAAAGGATAAACGGAAGGCTACAGCCATGCCAAAAACAGACCTCTATAAGCTCTCTCTTTAATTAGAAGACTAGTCTACTCTCTCAGAAGTTTATTGAGTTTCGTGAATTAAAGCTTGATTTAAATGAATAACAACATAATGATTGTTTGGAACAATTACATACGAGAGGTATGCGCCAATTCCTTATGTTATCTGATCTCAACACTGAAATCAATGAATGCAACAAAATTGTAAAAATTGATGAAAACTTATTCATAAAAATAACAAAAAGTGCAGATCAGGTTCTTTCCTCAAATAGGTTTTTGGAGAATTTTATTGCGAAACTGAATAATGTTCCTCATTGCTGTTCTTGATCATTCCATTTTGTCTAGATGAAGGCATGCAGAAAGAAAAAAGCCAAAATGTATTAACATAGCATTGATATCTGTATTATTTCTATGTCAGAAAGGAAGCTTAGTTACTGTTTATTTATATGACTAATGCCATTGCTGGACTTTTCCTGATGTTCTCCATTCTACAATTCAATGCTACAATTCTGATAAGTTTAGCACTAATAACATTTTGCAGCTAACACATTCTACTACATCCCAAAAGGCATAATAAAACATTATCAAATAACAACAAATTACAAACAAACTTAATCTTTAAAAAACTGCTCAGTAAACATAAAATTGCTTCTAAAGACTATAAGATAAGCTCTGATTAGTAAGGCAGTTGTGCCTATTGTTTCTTATACAGTTAGCAAAGAATGCAAGGGCTATCTACTTATTGTGAAGATGCATTCCATTTTTGTAATTGCTATTACATTAGTTTTACAAATAATTTTGTTAAAATATAGGCATATAAATATACAAATTGCATAAATTTATTCTTTTTCCACTATTAGAATTACATATTACAACAGCGATTGTAATTAATATATATTATTTAAAACATATTTTATGTACTAAATTTAATAAACTGGTAAACATTACTAATAAATAAAATATTTAAAAATATTTTTATTAGTTTCTGATATCAGCAGTGTAAAAATTATTTAATGACGGTAGAAAATTGGTTCTGGTTTGAAGATAATTTCAAAAGAATTTCGATGCCTTTTACAGTATCAGTATTAATTTATTTATAACACACACAATAAAAATTCAAACATTAACAAATCTTTCTATTAAAATAATTTAATTACTAAATCCATTTTTAATGTTTATCTGATTTCATATATTTAAAATTATTTCCACGAGTAAGATATTTTTAGAATAAATACAAATAAAAGGAATACTGCTTATATGTTATTCCATAGTAAAATGAAATTCACTTACTTTGTTTTATATGACCTAAAAGGCTAGTTCTTTCATCGGGAACAGATGGACGTCTGGATGAAAATGGTGTGCTAGGATTAGAACTAGATGCCCGAACATCAGCAGAGTCTTGTGTAATTTGAGTACAATCATTTGGTTGTGCATAATTAGCATAAGAACCTGAAGTACTCTGAATTAACCGCTCAGCAGATTCAATCATTCTATCTGACACACTTTCTGAACGCTCTACTCCCCTCCGCAGCCTGCTAGTAGGTAACTGTCCATAGTACTGAGATAACTTATTATGATCAATAACAATCTTTTGGCAATTTATTGTCTCTATTTCTTCTTTCTTCAAAGAACTGATACTATCAACATTGTCTTCAAACCATTCTACTCGTAAATTGGGTTGTGAAGAACTAGATGCAAGCACTCCAGATGTTACTGATTCCACTGTAGAACTTGAATATGGTGGATAAGAGGATGTAAGGGCAGCTTCCAGAGATGAAGAGTTATCAACATCACTATAAGGAAGACTACCAGTTATGATGGAATCATAATTTTCAAAAAGTTTTTCCACATCCTCATTATCCTTCAATACAGTGAGGTTATGATAAGCAAATATAACAACCACTTCAAGGATCAACCAAAGAAAAGCCATAAATAACTGGAAAAAAAGTGTTAAATAATAAGGGCACAATAAAAAACAGTAATTTAATGAGTAATTGCTCATACACATGCATACAACAAAAATGTACATACTTAAATAACTCGATTCTAGACTTCTCAATTTCTAGGATATAGTTCATATAATCACTTAATGATTCTTTCCTTGGAAGTTTAAGTCTTAAAACACTTTTCATCAGAACTGCTTCCAACAGCAATGCAATTTTTCACAAAATGGATCCAAAAATGATCCTGTCTGCCAAAGTTTTGGAAATCAATTATGCTTCAAGCACCAGTTGATTTTCCCAAAATCAAGGCTTCTATTGCAAGGACTAAGCCATCAAAGGCTGATCACATCACTAAAACAGGGAGCTGAATAACAGAATTCCCTGAAGACTTTACTGTTCCCCTCTTTTTAGCCACTGTATAAAGGATATATAACAAATCTTAATGTCTAAAAACATGCTTCCTGACAAATATCCTTTACTAATTTTAAAATTTAACACCATACATTCAAAAAGCATTCACATACTTCAAAAGAAATGTGTGATAAATGGCAATAAAATATTTTTTGTACTGTCACATTGCCTCCACAAATAGATACAGTGGTCATCTGCACTGAGAAAAAAACAAGGCACACTACTATAGATTATCTACTGCCAATTCAGCATGGTTCTATAAAGCTCTCTTGTGGCATCATTACAATCTGTGGTAATGTTATATAATGACAGGAGCAGTTGCTTAATGGTTTGCAAGCCTGTAATCCAATGTCATGTATCTGCTAATTGCAGTGGCACTCATAGGATGCTGCAGAGAAGGGATTCTGCTCACTAGATTCAAGGCAAACAGGGTGGTTCGTGCATATCAAACCTTCCCTCGTTGATGTATGTGGTGATCTCCTACAGCTAACATGTGATGAATGTGTGCCTTCCTCATCTAATGCCAACAACAATATACGACACTAACAATTGCAGAGCTGATAAGATGCGTAGTATGATGACATGATCAATTGCTTGATGCAGTCCTATGAAGTGATCCTTATCAGGCATGTCCAACTGTCCAAATTGCTATTGAATTCTTCTCAAAGACACAGAAAACTTCAAAGAAAAAAAAAGTTTCAATAGGATATTGATTAAAATAAAAATAACACACACCAGGACAACAATTTTAAAGTCTGGCAGGAATGGCGACAAGCTTGCTTTTACTGATATCATTTGAACAGATGAGATGGAAATTTGAATCATTTGCATATATAACAATGATTAACTTATATACTTAATATAACTCAGGCAGATTGCTTCTTTGTGGCGCAAACTTTTTTTTTCAATGAGTTTATAATACAGTTGATTTGAAACATCTAGATTCACTAGGACCACAGCCCATCCAAAAATTTCTGATAATTGAGATAATACTTGTATCTCTAATCCTATTTACTCCAATGCACGAAAGGAAATTTTACTTTTTTATTTATTCCATTTTACTTGAATAAAGATTACACAATTAAAACAATTATATTAATTAAGGAAAATATTACATTTAATATCCAAGGAGGGAAATGACATTTTACCTGAATATTTACCTATTTATAAGCCTGAAGGCTTAACAGACACAATGACAGTAACAGACAGCCTTTACATTGCATATTATATAATAAAAACCAAACAATTCTGGTACATTTCTCCATAATGATAGCATAAGCATCTTTTATTAAGAACAATACTACAAATGTTCATAATGAGATACATTCCGACGACCTCAGAGATCACGACTTTTGTATAGTTAACGTAAACAAACAATATAGATGACCTCACAGATCACATGACTTACATATAGTTAATGTAAACAAACACGATCATTCTTCCTCTTCTTCTCTTGTAGAATATCTCTCACTATCAACTGAATATACCGTAAAATTAAATCCTTTTTGAACTGTGTCAATCAGATATATTATTTAAAAAAAAAAAAAAAGATTTAAAAAATCAGGAAGTGAATTTATTACTTTTAAATCACAAGTTTGTTAAGCAGCTTTAGACATTACATTTGAAAGAAAAATTAAACATATTCAGCTATGCCCAACTGCATGATAATGACTACTTGAGAAGCCCTATGCAAGATAAATATATTGAACATATTATATACTCATTTATCTGATGCAAAATATACACTTACCCCAGGAGATGTATATTTATTAACTGGGAATGAAAAAAGATGAAAATCCACTTGTGACAGAAAAAAATTGAAAGCTGGGCCAATTATCAGACCCAGCTGACGGGATGCTATAACTATAGAAAGAACTGGAGTTCTTTCTTCCTCTGACGTTGTGCGAGTGATATCAGCTAATACAGCAGCACCGCCACCTGCTCCAGTCCCTAAAAATTAACATGAAATAAAATAGTAGATAAACTACTAGATTAATATACTCGCTTCCCAAAGTTAAATATATAATGCAAATTAGCAATTTTCAAATGCATAGAAGAATTTAGGTGGCTGAAAATTCAATCATGATTGATTATCAAAACATATGCTCATTAAGTGGTCACTGAAGACACCATTCTGAAAGGTTTGAGAGTTATTTAAATGCTGATATGAAGTATTTGTAACTTTTGTAGGATATGTTTTTATAAGATCTGTGATTCTATGGCTGAAAGAAGATGAATGGTAAAGTAAGTGCTGGCATGCTGTCAGATGCAATGAAACAGAAATCAGTCAGTCAAAGATCTTGCTCTTTTCTTTGACATAAATCATTTGGTAATTTCTCAAATGTGGAAACGATGTCAAACAAATCCAGGGGTCTGTGCCTGGTCCATCAGGAGTCACCACCCTTTCTAAAGATGAGTATACTACCACAGTAGCCAAGCAAAGTCAGCAAATGACCTCCACAATTGCTACATTCCTATTTGCTGCATCATTTGGTAAGACAGTATCTGCTAGCATTTTATTGTGAAGGCTTTATGAAGGAGTAATTATCAAATATTTGTGTTCTACTATGCACCCAATCTAAAAAGGCAAGATCAAAGTGGTGTCATCAACATCTCAATTGAACTATCTCATATTGGTGCAATGTCCTGTTCACAGATCAATCTATATTTGCTGTGAAATCAAATAAGTGTGTAAGGATCTGAAGAAAATGAGGCACCCAGAACATCACCTAACATCATGCATTTAGAAGCTACAGAATTATAGTGTGGGCTGGAATTTCAATGGGGAAAGACATATCTTTTAGAGAAGGTTCTGGTGACAGCTGCGCAGTATCAGGATGAAATCTACATCCCATTGTGAGACTACACTGCAGCAATTGATCCTGACTTCTTCCTTATGGATAATAATGGCTATTAATGATTATCTGGATGAATCTGAATGATGATTTATGACAACATTGTTAACACACAGAATGGCTGTCATATTTTCCTGACCTTAATCCCTCTGTAAATTATTGGAATGCTCTTGGATATGCTTTGTATGTTCATGGCCTCCAGCCAGTCTCAGATAGTTGTAAACTGCTCTAATGGAAGAATGGCCATTGGCTCTAATGGAAGAAGCATTCGCAGTGGTTCACCTTACCAAATGCATGGGCAGCTGTTGTAAAGTTTATGTGAAAGTCTAGGGTTACATACCTTTTTAATTAAGTTTTGTTTATTTGCTTTTAACTTCAAAACATCAATTTGTTAATAATCCAAACATAACATCATCATAAAATTTACAAAAATTAAACATTTTCTTTTTCATATTTGTACATAATGCTTCTTTTTAATCATGCATAAACATTTACTACATTCATGTGCAATTTAGTGTTCACCAAAGCTTTACTTTTCCATTTTTGTTGATTTTATCCACTGCATACTTACCTTTTCAAAGCCAGCGTATTTTTCCCTATATGAAATTTGTATTATATTCATAAGAAATATTTCTTTAGTTATATGAAGAAATATTTAAGGACTCGCTAACTGTATGTTGTACATGCTTCCTAAAGAGCAACATATTCCACTGCAACAAGATCATGTATTTCCATTATGATGATGTAAATTATTTATACTATACAAGTTTTAATAATTTTTATTTCAGACATCACTGTCACGAAGTTTTGTTGATTCTATTCATATTAAACTTTTTCTTATTTATGAATAAACAGGTTTCTTGTTTCTCAGTAAAAATCAACTATCCTGTATGACCTTCCATATTTTAGCATTGGGTATAAAAGAAACATTGTTGACATCACTGGTCTAGAAATGAAATACTACATAAATTTATGGTATCACTGTATATGCTTCTTTAAAGTATTGCTGGTAGGCTTTCTTTTATTAAAGAAGAATGCATAGTTCTTGGACCTCCACAAAAGCCCATAATACTTGTGTCTAAATTAAAACTTTGTTTAATATTTGTAACATTATGAACAAAATTTTTAAAACAAACATAAAATTAACTGAGTAAAATATTTTATACCACCAATTCAAAGAACATAAATAATTTTTTAAAACATGCTTTATATTGAATTGAATCTACGATATTAAAATTTCATAAATACCTGCAATCAGTCTTCCAAGAACTAAGATCCATGTATTTATTCCAACAAAATACAGAATACTGCCAATTAATTCTCCCAAAATGGTTACCAATAATATCAACCTTGTGTTTAAGCTTCGGTCACTCCACCAACCAATCAAAGGATTAGCAAAGAATGATGAAAAGCTGTATGCGGATATAACAATACCTAACATGTAAGATTTTCCTTTCAAGTAATCATGAATGTAATTCCATATTGTTGGAAAAATTATAGCTGTAAATAAAATATGAGAAAATGAGATTAACAACAGCAGTGTGATGAAGAAATTTTAAGCAATTTTATGAATAAACAAAAACAATCAAATCTCATTATAAGGTAATCTCTAGGGACTTAGGAAAAGCAATGACCTAACATGCAGGAAAGGAGTTAGAACTATATAATTACATAGTTATGCAATAATATGGAGATGAAAAGCAAAATAATAATAATAATAAATTAAATAAATTAATAATCCTTTAACAGAAAACCACCCATAGTTCCAGATTCAACACATAATTTAATGTAATTAGTGTAATTAAAAGTTAAGCAGCATCCTCTTCAGAAAAGACTTCAGTTAAACCAAAAGCTATGCAATTAGCTGTTTGAAGAAGCCAGAACTTCGTTCTCATATTTATATGCTAATAATCTAATTACAACTTAGGTTTCAAAACATTTAACACATTAATTAAATTTCTCTTAATTATTTAAAATTGAACTAATTTTGCACATTATGTGAATTTGTGAAATGTTATAATGGTTTGGACAAATATAAGTCACACAATATCTTTTTTTACCTTACCAAATATAGTTATGCTATCTTTATACAATTTAACACCTTTACAAACACGTTATGCCAAATTTGAACTGAAATCTCCTATCATAAAATGAGTGCTATCTCACAGAAATAACCATAACTAAAAATTTCATATGATAAAACTGAATGAAAATCTCACAATTTCATGAACAACTATGTTGATTAAACTACTGTGCAAGAAAAATTTGATGAAATGCAAACTTTTTGCTTATTTATATATTATACAGATTGCTTTGTGTACTGAATCTCCCTAATAAGAAATCAATTAAGCTCTCAATGAAATAAAAAATCTACTAAAAATATTTTAAAGGCTTTAGTTACAAATTTTACTGATAAAAGAAAAACCCAATATTAAAAATAAACTTAATGAGAAATCTTCCAATTCTATAACTAAATCTGGAGGGGAAAAACATAACATTTCAAAATAAAAGCATCATCATGATTCCCTTTATTTTGAAAGTATATTGTCCTTCATGGACAAGAATTTTTTAAAATATTTATCAATAACAGAAGCAGACATTCTTATTTAGAATATCCATACTAAAGGAACTCTTGGAATATAAAAAGAAAAGATACAGAGTAATATTCAAGTTAAGTTTATTATTAAAGTACTGGGGAAAGAGACTATTCATTTTTTAAATGGAATGAATGGCAGAAATGATACAATTTTATAAGAGTTCTATCAATTAAATTAGCTTCACATATATGGACAAAAACCTTGGCAAATACATGATAAGTTCTCTTATATTGTAATTAATATCTGCTTGTTAAAAACATTTAAGATACAAGCATTTAACTTAGTTATAACAAGAGCAGCTAATCATTTTGTAAATATCTGAACTATTCAAAATATCTCAATTCTTAAATGTTATCTCAAGATTTAATACCAGTCCCCAGTATCAGTACAGTAAGCACATAATAAATATTAATGTATAAATATTTCATCTGCAAATGTTTATTTCAAAAATACTTAAAACAGCAAACAGCTACAGACATCTGATTTACCAGGATTAATTAACTGAACACTGCTTAAAAAAAATTAAGTTCATTTATTGTGGAGTAATAAAAAAATTACTATCAAAACCATTAAATAAAACAAAAAAATTTTATCAGATAACAGTACTGAGAACAGTTGATATCATAATATTTAGAAATTAATTTTATTCACAACAGTACATAATATTGATCTTTAATGTTCTGAATTCCAATTTTGTTCTTTAATGTTCTGAGTTCCTTTAAAGCTAATGGTGTTTATTTTTTCATTATTTATAGTGCATTCATTTTGTTCGAATGTTGATTTAATTTACATAAATGAATTTATTCTAAAAATTAACTGCTTGAAAATTAATTTGAAAATACAAGTATTAATATTTTTCTCCAAATTAAACAATGACATTAGACACCTCATCTAACTTTTTGAACAAATATAGTTTTAATTTCAATTCAGACATCCTGAATATAAGCAGCACTGACATTGTAATATCCTACCTTTCCCTCAATAATTAAGGTAACATTAAAATGTTTCGCACATAGTTTTAAAATTTTACACTTTCAAAATGATTAGAATTTCTAATAAAAAATTCAAGGATAATAAATACGTTTAAATATTTACACCGTTTAAATATTTACACCGGATTAGAGTTCATTTGCATTGTTATACTGAGTTAAAAAATACAACAATTTATTTAAAAAATTAGAACTGAAATATTTCGCACATAAACTCACCATAACCAAGTCCTGTGCATAAATTAAACATAAGAATTGTTCCATACGTAAGCCTTCTCTTCTGTTTGATACTGATGAAGGCATCACTCACATGTACAGTATCTTCAACTGCCATTCATAATGTGTTAAACCTGAATAAATCAGTATAATACCAGTATTAATAGCTTATGTAAATCAGTACAAATACCTATGTAAATTTAATATATGTGTCTATAATCAGTATAATAGTAACTATGTAAATAATAATAAAAATAAAAGACACAATGGATGTCTCACTTTGTATTACGATAAAATGCCAAACTGGTCAAAAAGAGACTATGTTAACTTCTTTGTACAAAGTAAAGGAAGTATTGTAATCATGAAAAATTCTCGGTATTATATTTCAATGAAAATATCCATTTTGACCACTATCAAATGCAATTTAACAACGTTTTCGCGTGACATCTGTAAGTAAAGACAGAATAAAGGACCCTTTTTCCCCAAATGAATTATCAAATTGATTTAAAATGTATTCAAAAGAGATTTTTTTTGTGGCTTCTGTACGTATGTACATATCTCGCATAACTCAAAAACGAGTAGCCTCAGAACGTTGAAATTTTGCATGTAGGACTGCTATAACATGTAGATGTGAACTTCGCATTTGCATTTCTTTCTGTGATTATTAGTTATGTTCTTATTGAAATATGTATAAAGTATCACTACAGCATAATTTAACAACTTCGCAATATATATATTAAACATAACCATACGGAAAATTTTAAACTAAAATTTCGTATTCCATCCCTTTTGCAGGCATTAGTTTATGTTAAAGGAATAAGAATTTAAAAACAAAAATTTGTATGACAAGTTTAATATATGGAAATTTTTAACATAATATATGCTGAATATTCATGTATTTGGTATGCAGAAATGTGCAAGCTCTCTTAAATGATTTACACATTATTCTATGTAATTCTAGTCTTCCTGTAGTCCACTAAATGTATCAACTGTATCAGACAAGTTCCTACTAATGATTTCAGAATGTCAAGAATTGCTAACGAATATATATTTTTCAAAATAAATTAATTAAAAAAAACCCTGAAACTGTAAACCAGCAAATTTTCCAGAGTAAAACGTTACTTCGAAGAACTTTTGAAAATCTGCTTACGTAAAATTCACGTGTTTGAAAATACGACTTATTACTCTTACTTGATATTTCAGGCAATGAAAACGAGTATCGTGAATTTCAGGCAATGAAAACAAGTATCGTGAATTTCAGGCAAAGAAAACAAGTGTCGTAATTACCGGCATTTGATACATGCACTGATTTATGTTGATAACAAAATAAATTGAATGTGGCAAGTGATTAAAAAGCGTTGACAGTCACACAGTATACAACATTATGCATTCTAGACATCTGAACGATACCATAACATACCCGCACAACGATTCCAAAATATGTCAACAATGTTGTTAGCATAGATGTTAGACTGTGAGAATACGAGAAGGTAAAATATTTCTTTTTTACTAGTTAAGAGTAAATTTTGAGAAATATGAAAGTAACCTTTTGGCAACAGATGGCGCTGAACTCTGCACTGAATTTCTGACGTCAGAATTACGAATTGCTATCTTTGGCAAGATTCTCGCAACTCTAAAGATTATTGCCTGAGTTCAAGTTCAAATGCCATTGATGTAACAATGCCAGTTTAATATTGCTAATCTGATTATGCTTATCCTTCTCGCCTCCGGGTGTTGATGCCAGAGGGCATCATTTCTTAATTACTACCGCTATTGGCCTATGGCAATCAGTTTGATTTACTAATCAAGACTCATAGAAGTCGATATTAGTCGTAGATTGAAGATCACAAGATCAGAACATCGCTCAGGTGAAAATGAAATTTTTTGCCAAAGAAAGTTGACGCTAATGACCCGGGTAACCATAGCAATACCGCATTAGGATTTAAATAACGCAACCTTTTAAGCTATAAACACTATCTGGAATACTGAAGAAAGAGCTCGGACGGTAAATACTGGTAAACGTATTTAATCATAGAATCACCTGTTATAGGAACCTTCATATGAGTGGATTACAGCAAGTTATGGAAATTACACTCCCCTGCCACTACGACGAACGTACGAGTAATAACAAAAGGACCTACGAACAAATAGAACAAAGGAACCTCTAGAACAAATGAGTTGACTTCCAGTCGACTAGAACAAATGCTTGGCTAGTTTGGAACAATGCACTTGGCTCTAAAATTTATTCTGGTAACCTTAAGTTGCTACAGCGATTTCGAAAGGCATTATCGGAAAAAGTACACTTTTTGTCACGATCGGTAAACTTCCTCTGTCAGGTTCCCTTCCTCAGTTATCCGTAAAACTCGGAAAAAGACTTCGTAGGGGTTCTATAGGTTTTTTCAAAGCAGAAAGGATATACATTTAGTGATCGTGTTAGAAAATAGCACCATTCGCTTGTGCTATGTTAAGCGCTGTAAATAATGAATACTTTCTATTCGTTCTTTGCCTTCTGAAGATTTATAGTAAAATTTCATTTGCAAGATTTAAAAACACTGATTCGCTTTTCGATAAGCAATTATCAACGCTAGGATAGCAATTATTAGTAATCAAAGTTTTTTCTTTTTTTTTTTTTTTTTTTTTGTTTGCTTATTTTTTGTTCATTTGTTGCTTTTTCCTTTTATTCTTGTCTTATTTAGGAATTTTGATTTGCCTATTCAGCATCGGACATTATCAAATTTTTATCACATTAAAAGTAGTAGGAGCGATAAAATAAAAAATATAGCTCAACCCTTTTATAGTCAAATTTTTTGTGTGATAACTTCAGAGGACCACGTCTTAAAATGACCAGTCTTTCTTAAAATATACATAAAACATTGCTTTAAATATCATTGCGTTTAAACAATCATCTATATTCTATTCTGTAAATTTCTTCAATTTAAATGATAAATCAGAGATTGAAGGCGATATAATCGGCATAGCTAGAACATTTGCCTCCCGTAGCTGATCTCGAGTGTGTCCGCCCAGGCAATCTTTGAATTCGTCTCTCCTTTTGGTACAGCGGTCGAGATCGATGTCGGAAATCCTAAGGACTACAGGAGTCTGACCCCTTCAAATTCCGTCGGCGGAAAATGAAGTGGAAATTCCTTGCGAAAGTGACGTTTATTGCATCGCAACCAGTCTGTCTCACCTCTATACTGCTCGACGCTCAGGGGAAGGAGGTAGTTTGTTGTCAAAAGTGCTGTTTCGCAAGTGCTTATCACTGAAGATGGCAGTAGGGAAAAAATATAGCAATCACTTCGAGTAAATTATAAAATTTTTCGAAAAATTCCGCAGCTGGTAAGCAGTAAACCTGATAGCCCATTCATTAAAGAGCACAGAAAAAAGAAATGGGAAGAGTTCATGGATATTTTAAAGGCCGAAAGAAACGGTCTTTCCAAAACTGCAGATATGTGAAGAAAAGTAAGCATAATTTCACTTATGATCTTTTGGAAATGGAATTTTTTTAAAAGGTTGCATGTTTGTAAACTATTTGTTAACAGGAATTTTGTGATTAAAATATTTTTTGTCTTAAAAGGTTATGCAACAATGTCATAAGTCAAATCACTGAAATATAGCATCCCGTACGCGTGTTTAATATTTCTATTGAATTTGAATAAAACGATTTTTAAATTTGTAGCAACTGATGATTATATCAATAATTTAATTTATTCACAAATTATACCTATTAAATAACTACAGATATATTACATATCGTAGACATCATTAAGCATTAAACTTTGGAATGATGCATTAAAAAACGATTTACTAGTGAATAAAAACATAACAAATTTTTAACAGAAGTAATCAAAAGGAAAAAAAGTTATATAACTATATTATCTTGGATATAAATGCACACACACATATATTATATAAAATGGAAGAAAAAATTACATAACAACTGCATATTAAGCGAATGGTAGGATTTCCTGTTTATATAAAGAAACCTTGGTATTCTTCCGAGTCATTAGATGCAAATTATATATATGTGGGTACCATCTACAGCGCCGATGACACCAGAAAATCCAAACTTTCTACTAAATCCTAATTTGATTTTGTTTTGTTGAAAACTATTTACTGTAAAAGTTTTTCCATTTGGCGAAAATACTAGAACAAATAGCATCTATTAAGTTCTCAAATACACCAACTGACATATTTTTGGCTTAGCCCAACATATCTGTGGTAACTTTCCCAGAAGCATAAAAGTTTAAGGCACACAAAACCTGTTTTAAATAAATAAATAACTATATATATATATATAGTTATTTATTTATTTAAAACAGGTTTTATATGCCTTAAACTTTTATGCTTCTGGGAAAGTTACAGATATGTTGGGCTGAGCCAGAAATATGTCATTTGGTGTATTTGAGAAGTTACAGATGCTACTTGTTCTAGTATTTTCACCAAATGGAAAAAAATCTACAGTAAATAGTTTTCAAGAAAACAAAATCAAATTAGGATTCAACAGAAAGTTTAGATTTTCTGGTGTCATCGGCTCTATCATTACCATCATATCTCTGGTAACTTCCAGAAGCATAAAAGTTTACACAAAACCTGTTTTAAATAAATAAATAATATAACTATATACACACACACATATATATATATATATATATAAAACTGTATTACAAATATATTACCATATTCAATGAAAGAAATTGTAGTACATATTCCTATTTATACTCTTATTAAATAGATCCTACCAGCGGCCGAGCGGCGGTAAAATCGCTGAACACTGGTAGTTCGGTCGGAGGTTCGAATCCCGTGAACGGGCTGGCTGAATGGGCATCATTACCAATATAGTATCTGTCATTACCAACATATCTCTGGTAAATTCCAGAAGCATAAAAGTTTAAAGTACACAAAACCTGTTTTAAATAAATAAATAACTGTATTATAAATATATTAAAATATGCAGTAAAAGAAATTACGGCACATATTCCTATTTATGCCCTTTTTAAATCGATATCACTAGCGGGCGAGAGCTAAAATCGCTGAAAACTGGTAGTTTGTTCCGAGGATCGAATTCCGCGAACGGGTTGGCTTCATGAGCGGCATTACCACTTATAACTTCCAGGAGCACAAAGGTTTAAAGCACACAAAACCTGTTTTAAATAAATAAATAACTGTATATAAAACTGTATTATAAATATATTAACATACTGAATGAAATAAATTGCAGTACGTGTTCTTATTTATACCCTTTTTAAATCCTCCCCAACAGCGACCAAGCGCTAAAACTGCTGAATACTTGTAGTTTGATCCGAGGTTCGAATGTCGCGAACGGACAGGCTGCATAAATGTTTTCGTAGTTTTCCTTGTGTGTAACGTGTATATGAGCTAGTTTCCCTTAGAACGTCTTCCACGAAGGCAACCCTCAGCTTAGGCAGATAGCCCTCGAGACTACCACGATCACATAAAACCAAAACCAAAACCATACACTTTTTAAATCTGAATAAAAAATACACAAAACTTGTAGCATTCATTATTTTAATTAACCAAATTATTTTTAGTTTGAACTTTCCTATTGAATTCTCAAAGTTTCAGTTGCTGCCCGAATTTAGCGCGAGTGAGATATTTATGCAAATCGCATATATCTGTTAGCAGTTAAAAGGCAGGAGTTAACGAGGGGAAAAACAGTGCCTTGGATTTATCGCCGTAAGGCTGTGCGCGCCAAGATTTCCTCTGTCTACTGAAAGTTCGCCTTTATAGGCATTTGCAATTACTAGTGTTTGCTAGTGAAATTCGCATTGTTGCATTTCACTAAGAGTAAGCTTCCCTCGCCGTCCTACGTAGAATTAAGTTAGGGAATTGAATTTGTTAACACACTTTATTTTAATATTATTTTAGTTCAGCCCAAGTAGTGGCTTACTCTCAATTTGAAGAGTTGTAAATATTTGAATTAAAGGGTCACTTTTAAACCCTCCTTCTGACTTTGTAGTTTTTCAACACTAAAGGACATAGCCTAGATCTGCTCACTGTCCTCCACATAAGGTTTCACAGTTTATGCTCACGAAAAGAGTCAAGAGATTGAAGGAGAAACCTTACACTGGCGCCCGAACAACTAAAAGGATGGAAGGAAGTTGGAATATGCCTACTACATCCCAGAATACAGCTGCAATGCCTGATGGATTTGGATTCATAGTGGAAACCATCAGAGCAGCCATGAAGCCGGCAGTAGTTTTTGATGCCAGAGGACCTGTGAACACATTCCTGGAAAAGTTAGAAGCGCATTTTTTGCTGTATCCAGTTCCGGAACATCAGAAGGTCATATTAGCGACAGGAGCATTGAGGGGCCAAGCAGCGACCTGGTATAAGTGCATCGGAAAATGTCTGCTGGGAGAACCAGGAACGCCGACTTACACGTACGAGAATTTTAAACTAGCAATTTTGAGAGCGTTTCCTGTGGTTAAAGACCGTGCGAAACTCGAAGCTGAATTGTTTAGCAAGTATCAACAGCGGGTGGATGAACTATCGGAATTTATTTTGAGAAAAATACAAGTCTTTAAATTATTGTATGGCACGAGGCCGGACCCGGAGATTATCCAGATAATCCTGCCCAGATTGTTACCATCTATACAAGATTTCATGGAGCTAAGAAATCCCGTGACGCTGGACAAGCTGTTTGAACTCGCCGTACAATTCGAGAGCCGGCGAGCGGCCGAAAATCAACGGAGACAATCGTATGAACAGCGGCTGCAGGGGAACCAGAATGCCGAAGGAAGAAACAGACGATGGCCGAGAACTACTGGTACCAGTCAAAATGCGAGCGGTCAACCGCGCCAAGTACAGCGCCAACAAAATAATTCCAACTACGGAAGAAAATCATTCTCCCCAGGCAGAAGCCAGCAACAGAAGAAAACACCCGCAAAGCATTTAAACTACTAAGGAATATTGCGGGGAAGGGGGTGCAATGTTCCGAGGAGAAGAAAAATCCCTCTGAAGTACAGCTAAATACGGTCATGGTGAGAAACATTGAATTACCGAGACTGCAGTTACTAATTAACAACGTACCCGCTACAGCTCTGTTGGATACCGGCGCTCAAGGAAGCTGTTTGGCAGAAGAATTTTTTAAGAAGCACTTTCGTAGATATCGTCTGCATAGCGTGGAAGGAATGAAGGTGGTAGCAGCCCAAGGAAAAACGTGTCAATGCATGGGAAAAATCGAGCTGTACATCAAAATCGGCGAAGAACAAAAAAAAATTATGTTTCTTGTAGTGAAGAACCTCCAAGCATCGGTTATTTTAGGAACAGATTTCTTTGCAGCTGTGGATGCGAAAATCGATTTTGAAAACTCCACCTTGCAAGTAACCATGGACCCAGTTAAAAAGAAATCAACACCTCCCCCTGAAGTGGATTTAAGCCATCTAACGCCCGAAGAACAGGACAAGTTTCGGGAATTGGTAAGTAATTTCGCTGATTTATTTGATGATATTCCAGGATTCACCCAGATCGTAGCACACGAAATTAAATTAACTACGGATGAACCTATACGTCAGCGTCCTTACAAGTACGACAAAGTTAAGGAGGAAATAATAAAATACCATATTGATGAAATGTTAAGAAACAAAATAATAACTCCTATTTCTAGTGCATATGCGAGTCCGGTGGTTTTATGTAAGAAAAATAATGATTTGCCGTTAACTGATCCATTAAGGTACAGGTTCGCTATTGACTACAGAAAGCTTAATAGTATAACAAAATTTCCAACTTACCCACTTCCGGTAATTGATGAAATTCTAAGAAGTATTAAATCAACAAAATACATAACCACGCTAGATTTGACATCCGGATATTTTCAGATAAGCATAAAGCCGGAAGATGTTCACAAAACAGCATTCATAACAAAATACGGTACATATGGCTTTTTGCGTATGCCTTTTGGATTGTCGGGAGCCCCGGCCACGTTTCAGAGGTGCATGGACAAAATTTTAAGGCCGGTAATAGGAAAAAGTACATTTATTTATCTTGACGATATAATTGTTACTTCAGAGTCGCTGGAAGAACATATTAAAGACCTTCGAGAAGTCTTTACTCTTTTGAAAGATGCAGGACTTAAAGTGAACATTAAGAAATGTAAATTCGCGGCAAAAGAACTCAAATATTTAGGGTACAAAATTTCTCAAAGGGGGATCGAAACAGATAAATCTAAAGTTATAGCAGTGAAAAATTACCCAATTCCGAATACAGCCAAAAAGTTAGCGACTTTCTTGGGTATGTGCTCATATTATAGAATTTTTATTAAAAATTTCGCAGAAATTGCTGAACCATTGTTAAAGTTGAGAAGGAAAAGAGTTCGTTTTGCGTGGTCTTCAGAAGCAAACGCCGCGTTTGAGAAGTTAAAAGAATCTTTAATTAATGCACCGGTTCTAAAGTTCCCAGAGAAAGACAAGGGTCTAGAAATTTATGCAGACGCATCAGATTACGCAATCGGAGCCGTGTTAACACAAAATAGAAAAGCGATTGCCTTTTTTAGTCGTACATTGAATGATACGCAAAGAAATTATTCGGCAACGGAGCGTGAAACTTTAGCAGTGCTCGCAGCTGTTCAAAAATTTTGTGTATATTTTGGGAGTTCTCCCGTAACAGTATATTCAGATCATGCGGCAGTTACCAGATTATTTTCAGGAAAGAATCTTTCGCCACGCTTAATTCGGTGGACCCTAAAGTTGCAAGAATTTAATCTCATTATCAAACACACACCGGGAAAAGACAATGTAGTGGCCGACGCATTATCTAGAATAAAGTTAGACGAGAACGGCGAGAAAGTAAAAATAGCGATGCTTCAGGCAAAGGTCATTGACTCTCGAGAGACTGTAATAGAAGAAATTGCTAGGGATCCCGAATTCGGAAATATTTATAATTATTTAAAAGACCCAGATAACTTCCAGCATATAGACATTAATGCAATACGAAGCAGAGCACAGAACTATGAAATCATTGATGGTCTCTTATTTTATACTAAAGTTACGAATCAAAATAGTGAATACAGACCAGTCATCCCGGCCAAATTAATTTTAAGTATCTTGCAAGAGCTCCACGATTCGCCTGTCTCGGGCCATTTTGGAATTAGAAAAACAATACAACGCGTACGCGAGGCGGTATATTTTCCGCAATTACAAAAGATAGTTAAAAATTACTGCCAGACTTGTCACACGTGTCAGATAAATAATGACGTAAATTTCCGCCCGGCCGGGTTATTAACTAGTATTGAGTCTAGGTTCCCCAATGAAATAATTGGTATTGACCTCTTAGGCCCCTACCCCAGGAGTCATGTAAATAAGGCACGATTTTTATTAGTCATTGTGGATCATTTCAGTAAATGGGTTGAGTTGATACCACTTAAGCGGGCTTCAGCAAAAGTCGTTGCAGATTCGTTTTTGAACAAATATATTTTAAGATATGGATGTCCAGCGAGGGTGATTAGCGATAATGGTCCCCAGTTTGTAAGCAGTACATTTAAAATGATGTGTGACAAGTTGGGCATTAAGCATATGAAAATGGTACCCTACCGCCCACAATCAAATATAGCGGAACGGGTAAATAAGAATATTGTAAAATTGATTAGAAATTATGTGCAAAAGCACCATTCTAACTGGGATGACTGCGTCGAAGAATTTGCATTCGCCCTCAGAACGGCTAAGCACGAGACAACGAAGAAATCCCCCGCCGAATTGTTTTTGGGCAGGAAGATAATGACCCCCTTAGATAAATTATTTTATGTGAAAGATAGAGCGCCGGAATTTCAAATGGGTGAAATAGAAAAAATGTTGAAGGAGGCAGAAAAGTGCTCCCGGGAAGCGCAAAAGAAACAAAAGATTTACTACGATTCAAAAAGAAGAACCGTAGAATATAAAGTGGGGGAGGAGGTGTTGAAACAAGCCCACGCACTTTCATGCGCAGCAAAAGATAAGGTCGCAAAATTTTGCCCAAGATGGCATGGTCCTTTTGAAATTACAAGAATAGTTGAATGCCGTGCATATTTAAAGAATGAGAAGGGCGAAGAGACTGTGGCAAATTTCGATCAAATTAAACATTATTATCGAAGAGCTAATAATAATATTTTGAAAGACATGTTGCAGGGTCCAGCCTCACAGAATTTTTCTAAGATTCAAGAGCCCCAACCAGGTCCCTCAAAAACAAGAGAACCCAGTTTGAAAAGGAGGTTACCAGAAGAGAGGAAGCCGCAGCCAAAGAAAAGACCACCCCAAAAAGAAAAAAGGACAAACGCTAAGCAACAGTCTCAGCAACCAAAGCGTCTAAGGAAGGAACGTCCAAATGAAAACACTATGAAAGCTCCACCACTACGGAGGGAACAGAACGGCGAGAAGCGAGCCGCCGAAGGTGCCAACCCACAACGAAGGAGCCTACGAGTGCAGGAGAAGGAACGAGCCAGTCTGGAGAGGGAGCAAAGACTTCAGCACAAACGGAAAGCGCCACCCACCATTCGTCCCAACAAGGTGTTTCTGGAGGAAAGAAGATCGACCAAACGAAAGGCAGCCCCAGAGTTTCAATCTAGGAGTAACAAGCAAAGAATAGCCCAAGCCACAGTATATCCAACCTTTCAGGAATGGACAAAAAAACGCCTAAAAGACTGGCAGAAAGATAAGTAGATTCTTTATTTTCTTTTAAAATTCACACAGTTATGTTTCTGATTTAAGTGCAAGTTGCAGATTTAAAAGGGAAGTTACCCGAGTCAAAAGCCGGTTGCCGAAAGCGTAAAGGACACGCTTGAAGGAACAACTTAATTATGCAGCGGAAGAAATTCGAGAGTTCAGTTGAAAAACTGTGAGACTTCGTGAAATGTTCTTTGTAATCCAGAACATGGGATTCATCGATTTTAGTCAAAAGACTCTCTGTAAATAGGAAATTGAATTGTGTTAATTAAAAGCAACTAGTACGTAAGTTGTATAGCAAAACTGTTGTATTATATTTTTCTATGTATAAATAATGAATGCATTTAATGTAAAACTGTTTTCTATGTAATGCATGATTTGTTGTAAGCCTTAAGCACTGGTTTTGTTTATATCGAATATTTTGGAAAAGCGTAAAGGATACGCAAGTTAAAATTAAAATGTAATGTAAAAGCGTAAAGCGCGCTAAATTAGAAAGTGAATATATAAGTGTTATTTAACGCAATGAGCATTTAAAGAAAATTTGAATTGAAGATTGAAAGAATGAATTATATGTATGAAATGCAATTGAAATGTTTGAATGTTGTACGTAGTGTTCTCTGGTTTCACACAAAAGTTTAAAGTTCATTTCATGTTAGAACCTCAGGGCATTTCAGATTTGTTTTAGGGGAGGTCTGAGGTCTTGAAAGTCGAAGAATTAACCCCAATAGAATTGAAGTCAGGTGGTAGTTGTGAACACTTGACAAAGTAAAACTGCGTGTTTTTCACAAACACTACATTTGGCCAGAGAACAAGGGGGAAGTTTTAAAAATGAATGAGTGTAAAATGAATGCGTTTGGCGAAAAGCGCTAATAGAAATTAAAAAACGCGAATACCTAAAGCGCGAATAAAAGTCATTACGGAAAGCATCAGAGGAAGGGAATGTTGTACTTTTCAGGTGAAATGTACTTATAACATGAAATTAAAATTTATTTCCTTCCAGATTGGAAGGAACCAGATAGTATCAGTCAAGCCAAATTCCTGATGGATCTTTTTGATGTGAAGAAGGAAAAAGATATTCTATGTTAAAATATCTAAGACACAAACAGAGATTTAAACTAAATTTAAAACTTACAATTGTAAAGGATGGCGAATAGGAAGGAAAATTTAGATTTAGAATTTAGCATCTTCACTAAAAGCCGATTTTAGGCTACTTAGTTTCAGACTACTAAATTCTGGGAGCAACTTTGTAGCATTCATTATTTTAATTAACCAAATTATTTTTAGTTTGAACTTTCCTATCGAATTCTCAAAGTTTCAGTTGCTGCCCGAATTTAGCGCGAGTGAGATATTTATGCAAATCGCATATATCTGTTAGCAGTTAAAAGGCAGGAGTTAACGAGGGGAAAGACAGAGCCTTGGATTTATCGCCGTAAGGCTGTGCGCGCAAAGATTTCCTCTGTCTACTGAAAGTTCGCCTTCATAGGCAATTTGCAATTACCAGTGTTTTCTAGTGAAATTCGCATAATTGCACTTCACTAAGAGTTAAGCTTCCCTCGCCGTCCTATTTAGAATTAAGTTAGGAATTGAATTTGTTAACACACTTTAGTTTAATATTATTTTAGTTCAGCCCAAGTAGTGGCTTACTCTCAATTGGAAGAGTTGTAAATATTTGAATTAAAGGGTCACTTTTTAAACCCTCCTTCTGACTTTGTAGTTCTTCAACACTAAAGTACATAGCCTAGATCTGCTCACTGTCCTCCACATAAGGTTTCACAGTTTATGCTAACGAAAAGAGTCAAGAGATTGAAGAAGAAACCTTATAAACTGATGTAATATCTTAAAGTAGACCATATAAAAAATCAGCTAACTAATAATAAATAGTACATTAAAATATTTACAAGAATTTAATTTAACTGAAAATTATACAGTAGATTCTAAAAACAACTGGAAATTGACATTTATAAAACTACTTAAATAAATTTTTTAACTCAAAGCAATTTCATATGAATATTGCATTTAGGATGTGCATAATTTGATTATATACTGCATATTCTTTAATGCACTTGTTAATGTATTACATTTTTATACACTACAAATTAAAATAAAAATAGATTACAATTTAAAACAAAAAATTTATAAATTTATAAATTACTCATCAAAACATGAAATTAAGTACATTAATATAGACATTAGTTTAAAAATTAGAATTTTAAATTAAAAATATGCATTAATTCTTTATAAGTGAAAAAGGGAAAACACCAAATATATTATAAAATATCTATTACGCACACTTCCAAAAACTATCCGTGACCTCCGCCGTCTTCAGTTTAGCTCAAACTACAGTCAGCAGCTGACGGAAAAATTTCCGACGCGTCGATCTCTGTAATGATCGACACGAGACTCGCTCTTTTCAAGTAGATCGCAAAAAACGACCAGTTCTTTCCTCTCGACGGTGTCCCTTGAATTGAAAATCCCAAATCCGGAATCACCGAAGTCCCGACGAGTTCGGATCTCGGACTTTGTACTGTATTCATCAATGGGAATATAAATGGAGTCCCTTGCAATATGATCATTGACACAAGAACTAATGTTATGATCATTCGGAAAGATTTGTTTTCTTTTTTGTGTCCAATGGCGAGCCCTCAGCCGACTTCGGCTCGGCCATTACTAAGGCCAGAATTGGTGGTCATTTTATTATGGACGAACCTAATAGGTGGGCCACCTTTGCCTCCTATGAAGGGACGGACAGTTACCGTCCGGGATCTCCGGGATTCGAACCCAGGCCCATTGGTATCGCAGTCGGCTGCCCTAACCACTATACCGTCTAGGCGGTTCTTTCGGAAAGATAAACTCACACGAACGCCATCCTGCGTTACCCTTCAGACTGCGTCTGGTGATAAAATCGAAACTGATGGGAAGTTAAGTGTAAACACGAAGTTTGGAAGTGCCACCTACCATCACGCAGCATATGTGGCAGATATTACTGATCTTTGCATACTCGGAATGGACTATCTAAGGAAGCGTAGCTTTTATTTGCACTTTAAAAATAACGAACTATAATCAGCATCCGAAGACATAATTATATATCATCAGAAAGGCTGAAAACGCCGACGCCTTGTCTGGAAGATCCTGTCCAGAAGGTTGGAGATATCATACCGGGGTCGAAGAGAAACATGAGCTGTTTAATCCAGTCGTTGGACAAGTTGCAACTTCAATATCGGCTGATCGAGGTCCATGAAGTGATAACGAAGTCAGGAAAGACCAGCTGGAGGAACGGCGACATTAAACCTGTAATTGAGTTGCCGGAATCTTCAAACAGAAAACCTACCTGGCAAGACATTTCGATCTCTAGTCCTACAAGAAAACAATACTGGGCTCTCTGGGACTCGTTCCATATTCGAACACCGTCTTCTACCGAAAATTCTAATCGGGTGATGGGAAGAATTTCCGATGCAGCTGATACTTCCAAGATTCCGGTCTTAAAGAATTACATAGCAGCCCTACAGGAGGCCACTTGGGAAAAATGAAGACCTTGCAGAGAGTTCGAGAGCGATTCTACTGGAGTGACGCAAGGATGACGTACAAAAGTGGTACCAATTCTGCGATGCCTGTACGGGTGGGAAAGGACCGAAGAAACGCAGCCGATGCAAGCTGCAAGGTTACAATGTAGGAGCACCTGTTGAACGTATCGAGTTTGACATCCTGAGACCTCTGCCACGAACTGCTGATGACAACAAATACATTCTGGTTGCCATTAATTACTTCACTAAGTTGCCTGAAGAGTATCCTATTCCTGATCAAGAGGCTGTCACGGTAATAGAGGTAATGATACAACACTGGATTTCCAGTTTCGGAGTGCCCCTTCAATTACATTCTCATCAAGGAAACAATTTTGCATTGGTTGTAATTAAAGAACTCTGCAAACTACTCGTCATCGACTAAAACCCAAACGACATCGTTACATCCTCGGGCAGACGACATGGTAGAGAAGTTTAATCGAACCATCCTTAATAACCTCTCGTTGGTGGTTTCCAGAAACCAACAGGACTGGGAAAAGAAAATACCTCTGTTTTTACTGGCTTACCGCAGTGCTGTCCACAAGACTGCCGGCTATTCCCCATCTCAAATGCTTTTCGGTCGTGACCTTCGTCTGTCTTGCGATCTCTCGCCTGAGAAGTACATCCAAGATCTCCAGGTCCGGTTTGAAGTGATGCACAATTTTGCACGAGAGCGAATCAACCTGGGAACAGAGAAAACCTGATACGACGCGAGATACGAAAGACATGATACGACACGCGAGCTATAGGACATCGATTCACCGATGGAGACAAAGTGTGCCTGTGGAACCCGATTAGACGAAAAGGACTCTGCCCTAAACTACAGCCACCTTGGTATGGTCCTTACACAATCCAGAACAGGCTGAACGAACATTGTTCATTATGATTATGACAGGCTAGCTCCTTATTCTGACCATGGTACGTAGTGTATATAATGTAAATAGCACAAGACCATGGGCCTATTTGTTTCTAAATGTGTGTACTCATTTATTGATTTAAGTTATTTATTGCAATTATTGTTTACGTTGTTTGTTATTATATTGTAATGTTTATTATAGCATTGATGCTTTAGTTGTAACTATGGCTTCCTGTCTAGGGATTGCACTGCACTTGGCGTACAGTCCTTGGGAAGGGGGAAAGTGTTATGAATTTTGTATTTAGCTATATAATTTTAGTTAAAATTGCCGTATTTCCCCTTGCAACGCAGCGCGAGACAAAGCTATGTCGTAAAAGTAAAAATACAGGAGGACTTGCATTTAACATTTAATAAATAGCTATTTTCCCTTTAACTTGTATTGAAATTGAATAAATGTAATTTACCACTATGTTAGCAGTAACCGTAATTACATCCTCTTTTTGCTTTCCAGTAAGAATTTACTAGAAAGATCTCGCGCGGCCTATTAAAAACTATTTAAGGCCGAAAAAAGAGCGTCTGAGTTTCAACATTGTTTACATTTCTCGGAGCGCAGTGCCCTCAAATTGGCCTAATTTCGATTTCGATTTTACCATAACACTCATTTTCTCCCATCTCAGTCCTTGCAACCACTAACACAGATCATATAGGCAAGGGCCTTATGTTATACACTTCCTTGTGTAATTCACCAATTAGCGGCTAATAAGGTTATACACGCGTACTATACCCATTATGGAGTAAATGAGGTGCTGGTAATATCGCGGTGAAATTCGCCCTGACACCAGCCTAAAAAACTAGTTATCATAGTCCGCGTTCAGTTTAGTTGCTTAGTTACTGTTATTGCCAGGTGAAGTTCCGCGCAAACTGAAATAAATCGGCTTAGCTTTCTCTTTAGATAACATTTTGCACTACATTGTATTTTAACGTTTTTAGTAGTTTAAAATATAACTATGTGCTGACTATATTGCGTGGTATTTTGAACGCTTGTACGAATATCTATGAGGAAAATTCCAGCATTATGTTATATTTCTTTTGATAAGAATAAATCTTATTAACCTTTTATCGGACTCGTGCATACAATCTATTACGAATCCGTACGCATGCATACACATTTAGTATGTAAATCTAGTATTTGATTTTAACAAACATTAACACATAGAATCCTGCAATTTTCCCTTGATATGTATTATTTTTCTGTGGAATGAACGAAAATCTGTATAAAACTCAGGCATTTAATGTAATTAATGGCAAATTAAGAATGCTTCCTTAAATTTTGTGCACTCTACTTTCATTTTACTTTTGTATGGTACCCAGGATCCATTTCACTATTGGACATTTTCTCTTGTATCATACAAATGCTCTGCAAATTTAAGTAGTTATGTTAGATACGATATAAGATGTTTTAGCATCATTTTCCTTCGAAAAAGGTGAAAATTAAAATTCGGGAGATTTTATAATTTAACCAGAAGATATGATGACAATTAGAAAGAAATATCAGTTATGTATTGCCAAGGATTGAACACTTTCGCTTCGGTGAAAGAACATCTAGAATTATTAGACTTATACTTTTCAAAATTTAATAGTGTATGATTTAGTTTATTATATAATTTACAGAAATTGAATTCATCAAGGTACTTGCATAGTGATTAGCAATTAAACACTTAAAGAACAAATTATTGTTTTTAGCAAGATGAATTCATTTCCGCACAGCGTTAAAAAAAAAATAGTGCACATTTGTATAAAGTCTGTTAACTCTAACAGCCATATTGTATTTCAGAGAACAACGAGGTTACTTCTGTTGAAGACCTCTTATTTTTTGTACTCTAAAATATTCTGACTATCTGAAATATATTTATCAAGATTCTTTTCTTCAGAATGACAAGTAAGTTCATAAAACACATCTGTGAAATCATTATGCAAGGTATTTACTTTGGTCTTAAAAAAAGAAAAAGCAAATTCCACAACAAACTGTTGACACTATATCCTTGTTTATGATGATAAGCTGAACATTACAATCACAATGAACACCTGGTGCTTCACAGCTTCCATATTATAGGCTATTTTGTTCGAAGAAAGATGGTACAAGATTATTTTAACGCTTTTATTTAACATATGAACCTTAATTAATATCAACTAAGCTAGCCATCCTCATGGCACACATTAAGAAATTAGATTGTACACTTCAGCATGTAAGCGTCATCTGGGACATATACTGAAGTACAGATATTCAATCCTATGATGCATTTACTCGGAAACACACATCAGGTAATCAAATGGATGTTGCTTTGTCCATCATTCTTTATCAAAAGCTATTCCCAAATCAGGCGAGATTTACAGTATAGATGCAAATCCTCTTGTTAACAGTTGCAGCTTGCTACTTTGAAGAATTAGATGGTAGTAATATGTCATACCCTACAGCTTTAGTATGTATTTGCCATACTCAATTAACTGAAAACAATAAGAAAAGTGTTACTTTTTGGAAAGCTACTAAATATGAGTACTAACTTTTATTTTGCCTAACTTTTGCTTTATAAACTTCATATCAATCACTAATTTGATAGTTATGGGTATCTTAAATAAAATTTCTAGTTTTGCATCATAATTGCTTAATTTGCATATATATAATTGCTTAATATTCATAGGACTATTGTAGATACATACGTTCAAAGAAATGTTTTGACATTTTTGAAGAATAAACATTTCACATTTCATTTTTTTTTTCAACATCTAAAATCCTTTCCCTCTTTCATGTCAAAACATATTAACAACAGACTGTTGGTTACCAAATTGGAAATTTGATGAGAGAAATTGATTTAAATTATATTCCACCAGGAGAAAAAACCACAAAAATTTCATATATCTAACCCATTTGCTGAGGACAGAATTCACGGCAAACTACCAGCTTGGTAGTTCTGTACATTCAACCCCTAATAAATCCATTAAGAAGTTGATTCAAATACACAAACAGACAAATTAATTAAGAATTATTTAAACACCTTTCAAAAACAAAAATTACATACAATCTAAAGAGAATAGATTAATTTGTTTGACAGACAGAAGTAAGATGAATGCAAGGTTGGCCTTGCTTTTGCTATTTATGAAGATAAACAAGAAAGATATTTCAAACAGTATAGTATTAATGATAAATGCTTTGTTTTTCAGGCTGAGTTGCTGTGTTTAAACCTTGCTGTGAAATGGATTCAGAATTCTTGTAGTGGTCTGAGTTCAATGCGTATTTCAATATGTAGTGATTCTCTTTCTTCGCTACAACTATTATAGAAAATTAGTGTTTCAGATGAACGTGTTGTTGGAATTTAGGTTATTATTAAGACCTTGATATCGACATTTATTTTGCTTACGTTCATGGACACTGTGGAAATTTTGGAAATGAGAGAGCATTGTGCTCTAGAAAAGCTGGCCACGAAATATCGTTGCTAATTTACGAATGTTATTGCCACGTTGCTGATTCTCATCAAGTGCTTTTATAGAAATGATGCTATCTATATTTGGAACAGAGAATTTCAGGCCTCACCAAAAGAAAAACGGACCAAATGTTTTTTTTTCCCTAAAAGTCACAGGTTAAAAGATTTTAAACAGACACAATAGATTTTAAACTTTGAAACAATAAATTTTAAACAGATTTTAAACTAACACAATTTTTGACTGGATATGGCAATTTTAACAGCTATTTAAAGCATTTTGGACAGAGCTCAAGTGCTTTGTGCAGCTGCAGTATCGGTGATGAAGATGTCAAGCATATTCTTCTTGAGAGCATTCATCATATCCAGCAAAAGAAGGTACCTCAGGTAACTTTGAAGCACCTGTCTGTACCTTGTCTACAAATGTTTTCTGAAATTTTTAGTCTAAAGAGACACTTTCTGCTTTTTGAGATTTAAATCTAAATTTAGAACATTGAATTATAATTATTTTATTTCATTTATTTTCCTTTTACTTATTTTCTTTCTTTATTAGCCCAAAGGGGCTTTTCCTGAATGACTATTGTTTTTGTTTTGCGATGATTCACTATTCAAATTGTTGCCACCAAATGTTATTGCCCTGTATTATATTTAAAGAAATTAAATAATGAAGAATCTGCATAAATTTATGTATATTTCTCCAAATGTGATAAAACAACAGTACCTAGAGCCATCCAATTTTGAATAATGTAAGTTTCCACGCGAATATCCACAACTGGAAGCTCAAATTTGGAATTTGATTTATTATATATTTCATAAAACTTTAACGAATTTTTGATGAAAAAACTCAACAATTTAAAAGCAAGCAATGACAACACTCTACGGGGGGGGGGGAAGCTTTTTATCTCCAGTGCGCAGAACTGTGTATTGGAAATTCTAAAGATATACTCATTTTTAAATTATTTTGCGGAATTTTATGGTTTAAATGCGAAGATGATATATAATAAATAAAGGTAACACACAAAATGTTAAAAAAAGGGACGCAATTTAGAATCTGAAACATTTCAGATTTTTTAAAAATTATTTTAATTTATTTATTGTTTTTTAATAATTTGTATCCTTTTGCAATGCTGCTGTACATTTGTTTATTTTGTTACTAGTATAACTTACTTGTGCAAGCCTCATGGTACATTTTGTGGAACACAAGGAGTTAAAAATTAGAGTTCACACACACACACACAAAAACTCAATTTAATATTTTTTGTTAACATAAATGAAGAGTTTTATGTAAGTAAACAAAGAAGTAAAGTATTTTCAATAAATAAGTACACTACACATATTTTGAAAAAATTAATATTATTTATTTCAACTGTACAAATATAAAATATACATCACACACAAACATATTTCAAACTATAACATCTGTTTTTAAAGATTTAAGATAAATCTAAAGAAATATCTTCAAGGTCATTCCCTCAAATTAAATATGTTAAATATCATACTAATGATTTAGCATGATAATAAAGTGTCAAACTGCTATTATTATTTATATTTTCTAACTGCAAAAAGTCCCATCACTTCAATTTACTGGAAATGTATTTTGAAATGCTTGTATTCATAAGTAGTAAGTCACTGAAATAAAATTATTTGAGAAATGGCGATATTTATAAAGGTAATAGTAAAATAATTAAATAATTTTTTGGAGGGATAAGTTTTATAGCTTTCCAATTTTTTTCGTTTCACTATTTGCCTCTCCAGAAATTTTTAGATGCTTTTCAGCTAACGGAGAAAGATGCGAAAGATGTAAAATCTACTTTTTTCACATTGCAAGAAGTTATGCAAAAATATTGTTGATAATAAGAGGGATGAATAAACATTGATCTAATAATTTTCCTCCTCAGAGCTTTTCAGCTGCTCTGATTTTGATGAAAGAATCATGATTACATGATTTACAACAGCCAAATAACACACAATCATGGTGAAATTTTTTCAAGAACAAAATGCCATCCAAATAGAAAGCTTTAATTCAGAAAACCACAAAAAGAAACAGTATTTCACTTCTACTGAAGCACCAAAATTGCACTGCAGTGAAATTTCATGCCATAGGAAGAAACATTTACAATGTTGGTTCAAAGGTTCATGCATTCCTTTACAAGCAGTTATTCTATTAATTTAATCATGGTGTCAAGAACTCACATATCTGTAAACTGTAACTAGGAATGAATTACTGTATACCTGTTGAATGGAATAATTACATGCACTACTTTTTGTAAACTTTTGTATTTTTCATTGTTTCTTGTATTTAACAGAATAACAATTCTTTTCACAAAGTTGTATATATCGCTGAGGTAGCAACTCTTATCTTAGATTTTCTGCTAACATTTTAAGTTTGGCATCAAGTAATTTCTCATTAATAGAGAAGCCCCATTTTTTGGAAGGGGGCTTAGTGCCACTCCCCTTCAAAAGATATCTGATATAGGGGAAGGTAGCCTAATTTGGACCGCTATGATATACAAATATGAGATAGGCATTTTGTTATATGCAGATGTAGAAGAGGCTAATACAATTGTGTTTGTAAAGAAACGCCTCGTGCTTACATTGAGAGAAGTGTTATCCGTTTGACTAAGAAGAAAATCTGTTATTTCGACATAAGTGTGAAAGGAGTTAATTCGTCTAAACGTAAGTAATTACATGTCTTATTAACCACCACAAAACTTGCTTATTTATCTACAATTTGCAATTATAATTTTGCGAGATTATGTTAGTTTGACGTTTCTGTACAATATCATGCATTAAATATTTCAAGTTTCCCAAGTTGGACTGAAAACAGTTGCCAAAATTGAGCCGGTTCAATTTCGGCAACGACATTTTTTTCATGGATAAATTATAATTAACCCGCCAGTTTTGTTATGATTTCAGAAACAGGATACATAAATCCAGATCTCTTTGCTGAGTGGTTGAAACATTTTCAAAAGCATAGCAACTGCAATGTAGATAATAAAGTTCTGCTATTGCTTGATGGCCACACAAGCCACAGCAAAAATCTGCAGGCTTATGAGTTTTCTAGGAAGAATGGAATTGTCTTACTTCAACCATCTGGCCATACCACCTACTGTTTACAGCCTTTGGATATAGCATTTTTTGGTCCTCTGCAGACTTATTTTACACAAGCTCAGGAAATGTTTCTTCGCTTATGTAAAGGGGATAGAATATATCAATCCCAAATGTCAAAATTATTTAATGAGGCATATGGCAGAGCGGATACTGTGGGAATTGCAGAGAGTGCCTTCCGTGCTTCCGGAATTTGGAAGGTGAATAGGCATGTATTTACAGATGACCAATTTGCACCAGCTGATGTTTTGCAACCTTCTGAAACCCCTGTTTCACCTTCTAGTAGTGATTATGATGAAGATAGAAGTGATAACGAAAATACACGATTTAGGACAGTTCTTGAAAAAATATCACCGCGAGCAAAGAAAAATCCAAATCCAACTGGCCCTTCGTCTTCTCGCAGTGCACCAAAGTTTAACAAAATGCAGAAACATAAAAAAGAAACTAAGAAACTAGTGATTCATGGTTTTGTATATTATGTGAAGAAACCAAGGAAGAAGAAATGATACAATGCATGAAATGTCACGCTTGGATACATACTCGGTGTGCTGGAGTTAGTGCTGCAATTAAAAGGTTCTTTTGTTGTAATTGCCATTAAGAAAGCTCATGGTTCAATTTAGGAAACTAGCGGTCCAAATAAGGATACCGGTTTCCTAAATTGAACCGATGACACGATTTTTTTAAATTCATTTTTCACCGTTATAAATAATTTTTAAAATTTAATAAATGGTTCTATTTTGAAGCTACACTTAGTGAGTTTATTTTCTACTACTCAATTTTTATTGGCACTTCTTCCGTCCTTCTATATAGCAAAAAATACAAAATTGGTCCAAATTAGGCTACTCTCCCCTATATCAACAATGATATATGTTACATATCTTTTGAATGTGATCTGTAGAAATTTTTAAGTACCTATGGAACTTGTACTACATCAAGCTACTGAAACAACTCATGAATTCTGAAAAGAGAACGCTAGTGATGCAGACCTCTCACATACTTAGTACTGAACCTAAAGCATGCACAAATTCTTGCCATTGAAGTTGCAATCAGAGTATGCTTAAAAATTTTTCTGTTTGCAAGCATTAGTTAACATTGCAACTACAAATCTATGGTCCTGTTTCTGGAACATTATACTGCCAAGTTGTAACTGACATTTCCATGGAATAAGAAAACCAATGGCACAACTTGATACTGTTTATATAATCATGTGAATATTTGGAGTATTTCTTTAAAAATGTTTAGGCAAATAAATTTTTTGAACATATTCTTATCATACAGACATCTCCTTAATATTTCTTCAGTACTGATTCTACAGCTAACAATATCCCATCAGATTGCCTCAGTGCCCAAGTTTTGACTGGTAAAATGTTAAAAAAAATGAATAAAATATTTATTAAAGTACACTAGAACAGACTTCCATACATATACTATAACTGTAGGAAAAAAGCAGACTTTTATTTGAATTAAAATAAAGTAGGGTTTGAAAAGGTTGAAACTAAGGTTTGAATTACGATGTCCAAAATCCAGATGTACAAAATGTCTTCAGGGGAAAAAAAAGGAGATTCAACACAAAGTTTCAGAATGGAGATTACAACACTCAACAAAAGGAAGCATGTGTGCCATAAATGTGATTTTTCTTCTGACTTAATTAAAATTTCTGCATATGGCTTTCAAACATCTGCTGCCTAGGGATTTGCATGGTGCAAGTTACAATATATTGACTGATGTTGGCCAAGATCACATTTTTGTTCCTCGAATGATCATAGATGATAAACCTTTTTTAGAAAAATCCGACTTAAATAATATGTGAAGCCCCAATGTTGTCATGTCTACATGCCATCTTACTTGATTTAAATCAATGATTTAAAATCCGGAATCTCTAAACTCCCAATCATTTAGGACCTTGGACTTTGTACTGTGTATGCATATAACTTGAAAAGGTCAAAATGTCAAAAAATGATATATGCAGAATTGAATAAATTTTAAATAAAAATAGTCATATTTTTTTAAAACAAATTTAAGATAATGTTATTACAGAATTTTCAGTAAAGGATATTCTTAAAGACTGTTTTTTTCACATAACATTAACATTAGTTGACATAGTTGCAAATAAAGATGCATTTTTATAATTTCTTATCACTGATAATACATATCTTAAATTTATTTCACTCAGTTTTTCAAAAAATACAATTTTTTAAAGCTTAGAACAACACCAAAATAAAATTCTTTTAATCTTTACATTAATAGTTCTGCAATTTAATTTTTCAAAAATTAAAGATTATGCACAGTTTATCATCTAATTTCCAAACCCTCTTTCTAAGGAAGTATATTTTTAAACTTTTAATAATCACATATGTAAAAAGAAGAAGAAAGTTAAAACTACTTTTCCATCTGAATTTTGATTTTAGAAAACTAAACAATGATTGTGAAAATAAGAAAGAGATGTTTAGTGAAAAACTAATGAAGGAAACAGTCTTGTTGATATTTTCTTTGTATTTACAATAAAAAATTTTACCGTGGGTACCTCATATTTGTCACATCACTTCATCATTTTATCTTGTTTATTATAAAACAACATATACTTCCCAAAAGAAACTGCTAAATTCAGATAAAAATGTTTCTTTTTTGTCTTTTTTTATAGTTGCAAATACAAAACAAGTTTCACTGTTGGTCCTTTATTACAGTCTTTGTAATTTGAACAAATTATCAATCAGATTTAGAATCCTCTACTTCATCTTTGATATCATTTAGTTCTTTATCACTCAAATCATCACCAAATTCATCAGGATCTTCATTTGCTGAATCATCATCATCTTCAACCTGTGAAATCCAATGATATAATTAATTTTTAAATCAGTGAATATCATCTCTAAATCTGAACATCTTCAGACTACAAATACATTATCCACCAGTGTGCGAAACTCAAGCAACAAATTCATTTTTCAACATACAACCATCAAATTGTTGAAAAGGGCTTTTTACTATAAGTGTAATGAAGATCCAACTCAATAGACAAGTGATGCATATGCAAATATCAGCAACATGACGTCAGACAGCATGTCAGGGCACACAAAACATGAGGAGTTAGTGTGCACAGTGCTAGGCCATTAAAAAGATGGGGCGAAGGTGCATTTCCAGTCATTCTTCTGCAAGTGAGAGTGAACTGTACGTGCAGTGATTGGCTATGAAAAAACATCAGGATGCCTTTATACTAGGTAGAATGATTGGCAGGACTGAAGACAGGCTATTTTCACATCTGTCTCCCAAGGTTTGGAATCAATAAAAGTGTTGTTTCACAGGCTTGTAAAGCCTTCCAAACAACAGGCTATAAAACAAACAGGCTATAAACAACAAACTATAAAAAAAAAACATGACTCTTGTCATCCAAGGAAAAAAATGGTGACTGATGACTGATATATTGCACTGCAGGCAAAAAGAGATTGAAAGCAGACAACAGGCAACATTGCTCAGCAGCTGGATATACAAATGGATGACAGATGTTCCATTTTGTGTTGCCAGACAACTTCATGAAAGATGGCCTATTCATCTAATATCCTGAATGCTGCATACCATTGACAGCAGACTATCAGGGACACCATTTATAGTGGTATAGAGAACAAAAGATTGAACACTTCTTCAATGGAGTCACATCCTTTTCATGGAAGAGAATTGTTTGTCTGCCAAATGATTCTCGGCACCAGTTGATATGAAGAGAAGTAGAAACAGGCCATATCAAGAAAGTATGCTATATTCCACAAATATCAGAAAAAGAGAGCTGGTGTGGTTCTGCTGTGCTTGTATGGGGAAGCATTATGATGAATGGACCAATAGAGCTCCACATTTACAACAGAGGTTCACTTAATGGAGATTGTTACTGTGATGAAGTTATCCTCCCCCATGTGAGTCTTTTCCAGGGTGCCAATGGTCCTGACTTTGTTCTTATGGATGACAATGTATGACCACACAGGATTCATGTTGTTTAAGGGCTCATAGAAAATGAAGATATTCTCAGACAGCATGCTCTCCTGTTTTAAATCCCATTGAATATGTGAGCAATACGTTAGGGAGATGTCTGGTGGCATGATCTTACACCAGACAACTGAAACAGGTGCTCCTTGAAGAATGAGAATTTTAACCCCCAAGAACTGTTACACAATCTGGCGTTGAATATTGACAGATGATGCAATGCAATCACTGCAGTTAGAACAGGTCATATCCCTAAGGGTCTTTGATTTGCTGTTCTTTCTCTTCACCTGACATTATTTTGTATCAACATCATTCAGCCAATAAAGACTTTTTCTGTTCTTTACATACTGTATGCATCCTATTAACTCTCTTTTTTCCCGCCTGCTACATTTTCCACATCCTGTAAGTACTACATTATGCCTCTGTAGTATGAATTTCATATCTTCCAGTTAATTTTTTGAAGAATTACGGCCACAATCAGAAACGTTGCTTAAGTTTTGCACAGTAGTGTACATTTATATACATTCCCTATACAGATGCTCCCCACTTTATGAAATTTTACTTTACAAAATTTTGCAGGTATGAACGAATTTGTTCTAAGTCAAAATGAGTTCAGAGACTCCCTTTTTTTGTAAAACAGAGATCCATATTCAGAGAAATTTGCTGTGTGAGATGAAATCAGCTATTTACATTTACGATGCATTACAAAGCTATCACCTTATTTATGACAAAATATAAACTGTTCTCACAAGTTTAGACACTTATTTTCTTAAAGACGCTTTAGAAAAATTGGTGTTGCTGGCCTGTCTTACATACCAACTCTTTCTACCTCTTAGAGAGCCCTCTGATCTCAAATGTCTGATTTACTTGTGAATGAGTCTTCATAGAGCATGTCAGATCTCACTCCATCCATGCATCTCAAAGTCAACAATCCAAGGCATGCATTGCACTAATAAAGTAATTCTTTATTTATAATGTACTGTTTTACTACTATTAAGATATATGCATAGTGAGCCTAGCAACATTTTATGAACAAATTCATGGTATGAATGTTCATGCAGAACATAGCATCTGTATACAAAAATTAAATACATAAAGTTCTTTCTTACCAGAATAAAACAATAATCATTCAATATGTTACATTGGTTAAATGATAATGGCAATGCGTATCAGAGTATAAGAAATTTTAAGGAAATTGTACAGACGAAGATAAACCAATTAAAGTTAGGAAGAAATATCATATGAAAATAATTTTTTGAGAACACATTCTAGAGATGACGAAGGAAGGTATGTTGTCCAGGTGCCTATAAAGAGTGAAGGTCATTTAGTACTACAAAATGCTAAGGATATCACATTAAAAGATTAATTTCTTTATGAAGAAAACTGCTTAAGAAACCAAAATTCTTATCTTTGTATCAAGATTTTCTCAAGGAATACGAAACTTCAGGCCACATGGAAGAACTACATGAAGATGTAGCCTTGAAACCATCATGTTACATTCTGCATTACAGAATATATTGTTCAGACAAAAATTCGACAAAACTGAGTCACCCTTGATGCTTCTGCGAAGACTGGTACATTTCTAAAACAACAGTTATTGAATGAAGGCATAACACAGAAAGATTTGTTTTCCACAGTGATAAGATTCAGGAAACACACTTTCATCTTTGTTGCTGTTACCCCACCTCCCTCAAAAAAAAGTTTCGTCAAATATTAGCAGATCCAGTTCAAAGAAAAACTTCAAAAAATTCTTTGGAACAAAAGTGCCCAGGAAGCAATCGAGACATATTAATTGCATTAGATATGGCACTATTAGTGCTCCTTCCTTATAACTTGATAATTAACTGAAGATGAAAGAAAGGAATTTCCATTAACTGTTTCAGTCACAATTCAAGATTTTTATATGGATGATGTTCTGTTGGGAGCAGAAAACTTAAAAACTAAAGAAGTGCAAAATCAATTAGTAGTTATCTTTCAAGACAAGGAGGCATGAAGCTTCATAAATGGAATTACTGATTAATGTTGATACAAAGGCTGAAGATTATTCATTCTCTAATGAAAAGAAAAATAAAACAAAGTTGTTAGATACTTTATGGAACCTAGATTTAGAGTCTTTCACATTCAATGTAACTATGAAATCGCATAATTACTATCCTAAGAAGCTGATTTTAGCATATATTACTCGAATATCTGATCCACTTGGCTTAACTGGACCAGTTATTACAAAAACCTAAATTTTTATGCAAAATGTTGACTTCTAAAAATTGACTGGAATGCTGTGCTTTCCAAAAAGAAATCTCATGAGAGGAGGAATTTCATCATGTTGATGCTTAAAATTAGTGCTGTATATGCCAACTGGAAAATTTTGTCTAGCAATGCTATTAAGATTGAATTGTTGGATTTTCTGATGCTTCAGGATTTGCTTATGGAGAACAAAGTTATGTAAAATATATATTGCTGTCAGGCTCTCACTCAATAGTTCTTTTGTGTAATAAATCAAATCTTGTTCAAGAAATCAAGCACAATCAATATGATTTGTGCCCTTAAAATCAGTTTCTATCCCAAGACTTGAACTATGTGGTTCAGTGTTATTTAACAGTTAATGAAAACAGTGCTAAACACACTTGAATTGAAACCAGACAAGATATATATGTGGTGTGACTCATATCTGGTTCTTGCATGGATTCAGGATTCTGCATATGTGTTAAAAACATTTGTTGCTAATTGAGTTGCCAAATTCAGCAACTTACACACGAGTTACCATACAGGTATGTGAAATCAAAAGAAAATCCAGCTGACCTGATTTCCAGATATATTGATCCAGATAAAAATTAACATCATAAACTTTGGTGGAGTGGAACTTTATACTTAAGAAGATAACTAGCTGATTCATGTATCAGACTCATATGTGATTTACACCAAGGAACTAAAGCAGCTATCTAGTCAAACTGCTTCAGTGAACAATAACTCTCAAAATGATTTTAACTCATTTACAAAACCATATAGTTGAACCATTAACTAATATCTGATTGAGGTAACTCAGGGTGAAACATTTTTTTGAAGATATTAAAAACCTGAAAACGAATCTCAGGTTAAGTAAAAATTGTTTGAATTCATTGCAGCCATTTTTTTAAAAGAAAATCACTTCTTAAAGTTCTTAAGTGTAAGTGATGTTTGCAAAATGCTAATTTAAATTTCACACAAAAGCATCCCAACATTCTTCCAGCTAATCATCAGTTAACAAAACTAGTAATGGAACATTACCATAAAAAATATCTGCATGTAGGTTCACAAGCAGTGTTGAACAGTGTCAGGCAAAAGTTCTGGCCTTTAAGAGATCAGATATTGGTGACAAATTGTGCACAGTTGTGTAGTTAATAAAAAAGCTAAACCACTTCTAGTTGAGCAAATAATGGGATGTTTTCCTCAGGCGTGAGTGACAATAAGTGCATATTTTAATTGCCCCAGAATCGATCTTTCAAGTCATTTTATATATAGTACAAAAGGGATGAATCAATGAAAGAGAAATTTTCAAAAGACACATATTGCTTAACAAAACAAATAAAACAATTTGTATACAAACAAATAAATAAATAATCACATATTTTGAGTTAATCAGATTTGATATCTCATGCCTTAACTGCTGCACTGAAAAGATGCTTCTCACATAGGGGTAGGAGCTCAATCATATTTTCAGAGAACGCAATAAACTTTATGTGCTAGTGAAAACTGACTAAATTGGAAATGAATAAAAGTAATAAAATGATTTAGTTTGCTGTAAACAGTTGAATTCTTGTTAATTTAAAAATAGTCTTCAGCTTAGCATTTTTTTGTTATTTTGTAGAATAGTTGATTTGGATGTCATTATCTTAAACATTTATTGTTATGTTTTACAACCAATATGGAATATTATGTATTTTTTTATTATAACCTGAATTTATAATTTCTTGTATATTATTTTGTTGAATAAAATCATTCAACTGGGAGCAGCATGTTGCTGCCTTTAACTCTATTTGCACCAAATTTGGCGACCTTGCACTTTGAATTTGAAAGCCATTGACTGTGTGGGAAAAATCTCTGTGAGTGGGAGTCTGTCTTGCTGGCACAAAGTTTCATCAGTGTCAGTTGCTGAGAACTTGCATTCTAACTAATGTATCATATATTGCTATTGTTGTCTATTTCAATAAAACTAATGAAAGAATTACTGTCTCATGCTGTAGGAAATCCATTGTAAAGAATATACAACTACATTAGTATCCAGAATTAAAGTTAGAAATACATTTTTGAAATAATTCAAAATACTATAATCAACTCTTGACTATCTCTGGGCAGCCTGATCTGGCGGCCCTGTCTAAAAAAAAAAAAAAAAGAAGAAGAAAAGAAAAGTGTGTGAGCAAATTGCAGTTTTAGCAGATGATGTCCTAGTGGTACTTAGAATTTGGTTTTATCTGAAACAGTACATAATTTAAGTATAAATAATATGAACATCATACATTATGAAAAATCGTCTATTAAATTTTTCAATTTTATGCATACAGCTTGTTAATGTCCTGTGCTATACCATCTTTTATCAAAGTATGAGAGTAGTGTACAGAAAACAAATAAACAGAGAAGGAAAGAGGATGTGTACACATACTAAAGAGGGGGAAAAAACTGATGACTTAAAAATCTGTTGTCGTACATAAAACAGGAAATGGTAAATATAATGAAAGCATCTTTTAACAAATTAAGATTTAAACAACAGATTTTTTAAAGAAAACGTGAAAGTGACCAATTTGCAAATCTGCATAATTTATCTACAGAATTGTACTTCTTGCAAGAAAAATCACAAAAATGATTTAGCTAAAAGGGTTCTTGAAACGGTTTAGATGATAAATTGAGATCAAGAGTAATTGGTGAGCTTCAGGCTGGTCAGTCTTGATTAAAAGGGGTTCGAGGGCCCCGAATGCTTAAAATGATGACATCCGTTTATGGCACCAAATCGAAATTAAACAGACATCATCATCAGGAGGCCCAATCAAGACTATCAAAAGTATGATATCAGTGGACGATCAGATAGTATTAAATTCATGACCCATAGAGAGATGATGCTAGAGATCCCTCAAATGACCTGTTGTGTCTGAAACAGTAATTTTCAGGTAAACTGCATACAGATGTCTAACACAACAGGGTCCTTGTATCCAGCAACCAGCATTATATGTTCCTTTCAACAGATTGCAGAAGACAGCTTTTTTTTTCACAAAAGTGAGAACAGAATTCTTGGACAAAGGAAGAAAAGGGTTATTTGAAGCATTAGGTTATTTTGAAGCAAGAAACATGAAAAACGAACAATGATTTCACCGAGAATTGAACCACGGACCACATAGTTATGCGTCGAGCATGCTGACCACTACACCACGATGGCATGCGTAGAAGACGGGAGAAATACCTTATATACTCCCCCTTTTAAAGGGCGACTGGAGTTTTGGGGACCTAATTGCCAAATCCCGGTAATGGAGAATCATTATCCCCCACCTTTTTAGTTTGGGCACCAGTGTAGAGACATTAGGTTATTTCAAAGCAGAAGACATGAAAAATGAACAACAGCTTTGCTGGGAATTGAACAACAGACCTCTCGGTTACGCGTCGAGGGTGCTGACCACTACACCCCGAAGGCATGTGAAGAAGGCAGAAGAAATACCTTACAGGGCATTCATTTGAAATATTTTATTGCCTGGGGCCCATTACTGTATCATCAACATAAGAGAAACTGACCCCTTTGATTAAGTGGATCTTTGTAAGACAAGGTAATTATTTTAAATGTCTGTACAGCACTCCATGTCTTTAAGCAAGGTCTTTCCACAGATGTTTGGGAAAGGACTACTTTTATGAATAATAATGCAAGATCGATAGAGTGCAGTGATTTTCTGGAATAAGAGGATATTCAGTACATGATATGGTTAGAGAAGTTACTGGACTTAAACTCTGTACAGTATATTTTGAATCTTCTGAGAACAGCCATCGAATAATTTAGAAGAACGGGATTTTCTGTCAAAAGTTGTGATCAACAAATTCTTTCAAAGTATGGTGAGGCCACTCTGGAAAAAGGAGGTGTCATGCTTTGGTCGTTTTAGGTTCCATTTACATATTAAAAACATTCAAATGCTATGACTATCATATTATTGAGCATATGTATTCAAAATTTCATAACAATAAATCATTTTTTTAGATATTATGTTTTTAAACTTAATTTTAGATACCAGTATATTATTATGATTACACACAATTGTATTAAGGAATGTCACTTTAAGGAGTCTCAGTTCCATAAAAATGTAATTTAGTGTCTACAGTTCAAAAGAAGAACATCAGCACCAAGTTGATAAAACTATCAAATACTTGTAGTTTCTTGCAATTCCAGTTCCTGATAAATAGTCTGGTTATAAAGGGTTTTCTTACATCACCTGAATATGAGTCAGTTATTCTAAGAAAGCCTCCATAAAGGCATCCATTCTAATGCAGATTACACTTGTATGCTTTGTTATAACCAATTAAGGATAAATTAGATTAATAAAAGAATAATATCTACATAAAACTTTTTTTTAAAAAGTAAAGATTATTAACAATTAAAAATATAAAAAAAGATAACAAAAACCACCATTAAAAAAAATCACTCAAGCCATTGTTTATGGGAAAAATTATAAAAACACATTATTAATGCACAATCTGATACCATAGTTTATGGCTGATATGCAGCAATTAGCAAAGAACTAATTTTAACTAAATTTCAAGATGCTTGCCTTTCAGCAACACCACGAATAATAATAATAATAATAAATAAAAATAAATAACAATAATAAATTTAACCCCCCCAGAATTTTATTAGGTTTTGTTGAATTGCTTGCAATTTAGCAATAACTTATATTTCAGTGCTAAGTCTAGTTGAAAATGCATGCACATATGAACATTTCTTTAACCTAAATACTTTTTTTAACCTAATATCTTTTTTGATATTTAGGTTATAAAACACTTATACAAGGTCTATCCTGAAAGTAATGTGCCCATTTTTTTTAAAAGAAATTTTTTGAACAGATTTATACAATTACGCAATATTCTTCAAAATACATCCCTCCAGCTTTAACACACTTGTTAAAATGCTAATTTTCATGCTTTATATGCATCATGGATGTCTGTCACAGGAATTCCTTTAGTAATCTTATCGTAGCCACTTTGATGTTCTCCAGGGTCACCAAATGCTGTCCTTTAAGGGATGTTTTAATCTTCGGGAACAAAAAGAAGTTGGGCAGGGACAAATCAGGACTGAAGAAGCATAAAAGTCTCCAATGGCGTTTTCTCAAGTTTGAAACAAAACTTTGCATAACGCTGCTCGAGAGTCTTTTACATCTTGATTTTGACCAAGTATTCATACAAGGGTTCACTGAAACAGGCACTGTGACTCTCCAGGAGCTCGGAGCTGAATGGTGCTGGTCGTGCTGTGTTCCCAAGACTCCACACACACTTTCGTGCAAGTGGCAACGCTGTGTGGCGGATAGTCGCCGCAGAAGAAAATGGAACATATTACTATTGGGACAGACCTTATATTTCAGGTAATTAGAAGTTTACATGGAAGAGAAACAATATGTTGCAAAATTTAAAATAAAGCACAAAATGCAAGATTAGTATGGTTTAGATTCTACATTCTCTATCACTTTCAAGAGTAAATTGATGTAGGTTCCTCTCCATCATTTGTGAAAAGTTGGGATGTGTAAACAACCATCATATAAGGAAATGAATGGATTGCACAAAGAAAGAACAAATGTAGCACCATCTGTTGAGTAAAACGGAAATGAAACATAAGAAAGCTAACATATTGGAATGCTGAAAACACTGGAAGAAACAGATTATAAATTATACCAGTAACTTAAAAAGGTAAATTTTTTATGAATCTGAGACGCCTGAAGAAAATCTAATTCATCAATAAAAGAAGCTTAGTGGTAAATTTTGCAAGTCAAAATTGATATCTATAATTAAAAGTCAACTGACAACTACAACCTATCAAAGATTTGTTGACCATTACTTTTCAAACATACTCATTTTTTATATTAACACCAGACTTTTTTATATTATTTAAAAACTGAATAACTAATATAATGAATACATTAATAATTATTGTACAGATTTTTACCTGAACACCTAGCTCTCTTAACTTCTTTTTCAGTTCAGATATTTTGTCACTTTGTTCAGTAACTAACATTAGCATATCTTCCTGCTCTTTCTTAATGACATTTAGCTGTTCTTCCAAGCTATTTTTTTCTTCTTGGAGACTTTGAAGATTCTAAGAGGAAAAAAAAAAATACATAAATTTTTTCACTAAAAATTCAAATATATTTAATATTTGGTTACAATGACTTATTAAAAATAATCTTGTGCAATAAAAGTATAAGCATTCAAAGAGAAAACATAATTCTTAAACTTATGCCATGAAAGCAATCTCCTGTATAATAAGAGTAGAATATAAATTTTCATCTGTAAAACTGAATAGCAACATGTAAATTCTTTACCACAATTGTTTAAAAATTACCAAGACAAAAACATTATTATTCATCAAGAAACTGACACCACTCCAAAGTTAAAAATAAACAAAAATTATTAAGTTAACAAAATGTGAATCAAAGAATATTCAATAAGTTTAGACTATTGAACCAATTATTTAAATTATTTTAAAAGCAAAGTTATATTTAAATGACAACAAAACCTATCAAACGGTATAGAAGATATTAAAACTTTTACACACAAAATGCTTGAATATAACATTTTAAAAAATAAGGATTTTCTATATATTCTAATTTTTAAAAGTTTTAAAATGCTAAACTCTTTTCTGAGCTGTTTAACTGTAATCTGAAGTAACCCAAAATTTTCAGTTTCTCCTGCCCCCATACTGTGGATTTACAATACATAAATAAACTTCAAAACTTTCTAAAATCTAAATCTAGAAAACATACAGATGTACCCAAACATACCACTTGTGATACCTTTGTAGATTCAATTAGCTCTTTGCTTTCCTTAATTTCTTCTTCTAATTTCTTTATTACTTTATCTTTCATTTCTATTTCTTGCCGAAGATCTTGCACAAGTTGACTGTTTTCGCTACCAACAGTAACTTGTGAATCCCGACATTCTGGAAACTGGTTTATTATATCCTCCTCCTGATATTAAAGAAAGCAAGTCAGCAAAAAATTGATGCAGAAAACTGCACATTAAACATAATCATTATTTTATAACTATTCATGAAATTGTCAAAAAGCATGTGAATGAAACCAACATCCAAATTTAACCTATTTCAAACAATAAACAATTATTATATAATGCTATTTTACTTCAAATTATCTTTCCAACAATATCAAAATCTTTAGTTATTTCTCTCCTGTTATACAAGATACTTCATTGCAGCTATAAACAGAAAAAGCACCTGTTTTTCCTGAAAATGGTTATATGAATGCACTCGAATGTGTAATGCTATGTAAATTTAGATGCTAATTTTTTTAAAGTGAAACAATAGGGTGCAATTTTTACTGCCCTTACTATTTGAGCCATTCATAAAACTGAACTAACTCAAAAAGATGGAGCACAATCATTCACTTATAACACTAGAAATTTCTGTTTAAATAATTTTCTTTACTTTTGAACTTAGAAACATTTTCATATTTTTAACATTTCAAAATGTGAATTGCTACTATCATTTATTAAAATTCTTTTTTTTTTTTTTTTT
>KK122589.1:784337-803240 GCA_000611955.2 Stegodyphus mimosarum | reverse complement strand
GGGGGGAGCGCGTGCATTTAAAGTTTAATAAATAAATATCTCGGAATTACTGTTGCCATCCAGAAAAATCGAGATTGTTCTATTGATAATTAAAAAGCCGAATTGAAACACCTCATCTCAGTTATTGTAGTTGAAGCTTTTAAAGCGAACTGCTCTTTGTTTACTTAATGCTCTTATTGACTGTAGCGATTTCGCTGTGAGAGAGAATTATTTTACCTGTTTTGAATTGAGTTTTGCTAAACGTTTGAAATATTGTGCGAATACCTCTGAAGAAATATTTCAGCATTTTAATTTATTTCTTGCGGAAAGAATAATGAGTGCTCGTCCCTCTCCCCATGAGTGCTCGTCTCTAGCTATCCCATATGATGGGAAGACCTCTTGGCAAGTGTATAAGACACAATTTTCTATAGTGGCGGATGCGAATGGATGGGATTCTCAAGCTAAGGCCTGTCATCTTGCCGCTTCTCTAAGAGCAGACGCAGCGGATATCCTGCAGACTCTTCCCAAAAACCAGAGACTAGACTTCGAAGCTCTGTCCGGCACTTTGGAGAGAAGTGTTTAAAAGATTACAGCAGGCTGCAGTTAAAATCCCATCAACAGAAGCCTACGGAAAGACTCCAGGAACTTGCCACGGATGTTGAAAGGCTGTCCCAACTCGACTTTTCAGAGTGCCCGAGAGAAACAAGCGAAATCCTGCCCCTGCAATACTTTATCGACGATATCCGGGATCTTGAAATACAGAAAGCACTGCAAATGGCTGATGTCAAGGACTTGAAAAGCGCTCTAGTGTAGGCCATGAAATTCGAGGCAGCACAGCAAGCCACTCCTAGAGACCACCACCCAATCAGAGCTGCTCACATACAAGAACCAGTGGATCCAATGACTGCTCGCCTAGACTATTTAACCAGAAAGGTGAATGATTTGACACGGAATATTAGTGACAAGAAACCGTTTGTAAAGTGCTGGAACTGCGGTGCTGAAGGGCACATTCGAAGAAACTGCAGAACACCTCAGGGCACGCATGTTAAGACAGCGCCTATCAAGAGGAAGGGAAACTAATTCGTGACCATCTCGCGGGGTGGAGGTTGCCAGATAATGAAAAGCCCCGGTTTAAAGCGCTTCAGATTTCTGCAGTGAGTGGCGGCAATAACGGATTTTCATCATGGGACAAATCAATGGAATTCCTTGTAACATGACGATCAACACGGGAGCCAATGTTACCATCATTAGAAAAGATTTGGCTCAACAACTCGAAGGTAAACTCATCTGGACGCCACCTTGCGTTACCCTCCCGACTATGTCCGGTGAGAAGATCGATATAGAGGGAAAATTAAATGTTAACATCACGTTTGGAAGTGCCACTTACCATCACACGGCATAACGGCGTCATGGAATATCCCAAGAATTGTAATAGCCCTAAAGGAGTATTAATAGCCTAAGCACTCGTCGACCTATTGGGGATTGTTATCCCGGTGAGAGTTGCCAATGTAACTGATAAGGCGAGAGTTATTAAGAAAGGTGAAGTGGTTTCAGAATGTACTCCAGTAACCGGCATTGAAAGAAAAAGTAACATCCCAAAAACCATGTCTTCAGACAACATTATGTTGGAGTTATTGCAGAATGCGCAATTAAACGATGAAGAAAAGAATGCTGCCGAGCGTGTCATTAAAGATCTTCAAGATGTTTTCTCCTGCTCGTCTTCTGATGTGGGTCGAACCAGTTTGACTCAACACAGAATCGATACTGGTGATCATTTACCAATCAAGCAACATCCAAGACGTCTGCCGATTTCGAAACAGAAAGAGGTGCGAACACTTTTAAAGGACATGCAAGAAAGCAATGTCATCAAGCCTTCAGCAAGTCCCTGGCATCTCCCATCGTCCTGGTGAAGAAGAAAGACAGGTCAACCAGATTTTGCGTTGACTATCGTCGGCTGAACAAGGTTACGAAGAAAGACAGTTACCCTCTTCCTCGAATTGATGACAGTCCTGAAACTCTTTCTGGAAGCAAGTGGTTCTCGACACTTGATTTAAAGAGTGGATATTGGCAGGTTGAAATACATCCAGATGACCGAGAAAAGACGGCATTTACTACAGGACAAGGACTTTGGAAGTTCAAGGTGATGCCGTTTGGACTATGTAATGTGCTGGCTACATTCGAATGTCTAATGGAGACTATTTTAAAAAGGTCTTTCATATGAAGCTTGTCTGATATACCTGGATGACATCATCATCGTCGACAAGAGTTTCGAAGAACATTTGGAAAATCTTAGAAAGGTGCTTCAGAAACTGAAAGAAGCCAATCTGAAGTTGAGTCCAGCTAAATGCAAATTATTCAGACAGGAAGTGACTTACCTCGGACATGTCATCTCTGCTGAAGGTGTGCGCACGGATTCTGAAAAAAATGTCAGCAGTTAAAGACTGGAGACGTCCCGAAAATGTCCATCAGCTGAGAAGCTTTCTAGGGCTTTGCACCTACTATAGGAGATTCGTGAAGGACTTTTCATCCATTGCAAGACCCCTTCACAAACTGACAGAGAGCAAGCAAAAGTTGTTGTGGACAAAAGAATGTGAGGATGCATTTAAGAACCTGACGGAAGCTTTAACATCTGCGCCAACCCTGACGTATCCTCAGATCGACAGACCATTTATTCTCGACACGGACGCAAGTAATGAAAGTGTCGGTGCTCTTTTGTCCCAAGAAATAGAGGGCCAAGAATGTGTAGTGGCTTACTGGAGCAGTGCCTGTCTAAACCGAAGAGGAATTACTGTGTCACCAGGAAAGAGCTGCTCCTCATAGTCAAAGCCGTAGAACATTTCCATCATTATCTATACGGCAGAAGATTCCTGCTCCGCACATATCATGCATCATTAGCCTGGCTTTTAAATTTCAAGAATCCTGAGGGTCAGATAGCCAGGTGAATACAGAGACTCCAGGAATATGACATCACTATCTGTCATCGCAAGGGACCATTGCACGGAAACGCTGACGCCTTATCTAGAAGACCTTGCCCAGAAAACTGCTAATATTGTTCCAGGGTCGAAGCTAAATACCAACTGGTTAATCCAGTCACACGACAAATTTCAGCATCAACATCGGCTGATCCAGACCCATGGAGTGACAAGGAAATCAGGACAGACCAGCTGGAAGACTGTGACATTAAACACATAATTGAGTTAATGGAGACCTCAAACAGAAAACCTACCAGGCAGGACATTTCGAGCTATAGTCCCGCAACAAAACAATATTGGGCTCTCTGGGACTCACTCTATATTCGAAACGGTATCTTGTACCGGAAATTTGAATCGGATGATGGAAAGACATTCCGATGGCAGCTGCTACTGTCAGGATCCTGGATCTCGGACATCCTTAAAGAACTACATAGTAGCCCTGCAGGAGGTGACTTCAGAATAATGAAGATCTTGCAGAGAATTCGGGAGCATTTCTACTGGAATAATGCAAAGGATGCAAAAAAGTGGTGCCGATGTTGCGATGCCTGTGCAAGTCGGAAAGGACCGAAGAAATGCAGCCGGGGGAAGCTGCAACGTTACAGTGTAAAAGCACCTTTTGAACGTATTGCTTTTGACATATTAGGACCTCTGCCACAAACTGCTGATGGCAACAAATACATCCTCGTTGTCATCGATTACTTCACCAAGTGGCCTGAAGCGTATCCTATTCCTGACCAAGCGGCTGTCACAGTAGCAGAGATGATGACACAGCACTAGATTTCCAGGTTCGGAGTTCCTCTTCAGTTACATTCGGATCAGGGAAGGAATTTTACGTCGGCTGTAGTCAAGGAACTATGCAAGCTACTCAGCATTGACTAAACCCAAACGACGCCTTTACATCCCCAGTCGGACGGCATGGCAGAGAGGTTTAATCGAACCATCCTCAATAACCTCTCATTAGTGGTTTCCAGGAACCAACAGGACTGGGAAAAGAAGTTACCACTATTTTTACTGGCTTACCGCAGTGCTGTCCACGAGACTACAGGCTATTTCCCATCTCAGATGCTCTTCGGTCATACTACCGTCTGCCACGTGATCTTTTATTTGGTCGCCCTCCGGATGCACCTTCATCGCCTGAGGAATACATTCAAGATCTCCAGGCCCGGTTTGAAGTGATGCACAACTTTGCATGAGAGCGAGTTAACTTGGCGACGGAGAAGATGAAGACCCGCTACGACACGAGAGCTACCGGACATTGTTTCAACGAAGGAGACAAGGTATGATTATGGAATCCGACTCGCAGAAAAGGACTTTCTCCGAAACTACAGTCACCTTGGGATGGTCCTTACATAGTCCTAAACAGGCTGAACGATGTCGTTGTTCGGATCCGTAAGTCATCGAACTCGAAACCTAAAGTCGTTCATTACGACAGGTTAGTTCATTACTATTTGCGCTCCATGCTACTTTTTCAATAAAGCTTCTTTTTATCCCTCTGATTTCTATTTTAGTAAGTATTTGTATTTGATAAGTGATTTGTGTCTGATAAGTATTTGTGTTTGATAGTATTTGTACTTAGTATTTGAATTGTATTTAGTGTTGGATAGAATTTAATTTGCTCAAAGTTACTTATTGCAATTATTGTTTATTTTGTTATTGTAAAGTAATGTTTATTATAGCACTGATACCTTAGTTGTAAGTTTGGCTTCCTGTCCGGGGACTGTACTGCCCGGGACGTGCAGTCCTTGGGAAGGGGGCAATGTTACGAATTTCACATTTATTTGGCTATTTATTTAGTACTGCAATTAAGATTGCTTTATCTTTCCCGTGCAACGCACACGAATTTTGAAGAGAAAGCTATGTAAAAAAAAATAATAATAAAAATAAAAGAGTGTGTGCATTTAATATTTAATAAATAAATATCTCGTAATTACTGTTGCCATCCAGAAAAATCGAGATTGTCCTATTGATAATTAAAAAGCTTATAAAAGCTGAATTGAAACAACTCATCTCAGTTGTTGTTGTAGTTGAAGCTGTTTAAAGCGAACTGGTGTTTGTTTACTTAATGCTCTTATTGATTGTAGCGATTTCGTGCTCTTATTGATTGTAGCGATTTTGCTGTGAGATAGAATTATTTTATCTGTTTTGAATTGAGTTTTGCTAAATGTTTGAGATATTGTGCGAATACCTCTGAAGAAATATTTCAGCATTTTGATTTAGTTCTTGTGGAAAGAATAGATTTTTGTTAACTTTTTAACGATTTGTACATTCAATCCATAACGAACCCGTACGCACGCAACAATATAAATACATAGATATAAAAGCTTTTATTTTTGAAGGTGCAATAAAATAGTGGAAAAAGAAATGATTGAAACAATAATCAATTTTAAAAATAAATAAATAATGAAAAGAAGTAGATGGCATACACTGTTATTAATACAACTGCACATGTGCAGAAAGTAATTGTGGTATTAGACCAGTAATTAAATCTTTATTAAATAATGAAGAATCCATATACATGGTACTTAGAGCTACCGAGAGCTCCAACGGCACTTAGAGCTACCAAATTTTGAATACACAGGCCTCCACCTGAACATGTGCATCTAGAAGATATAATTTTTTATTTACTTCAATTTTGCATGAATTTAATGAATTTTGGATTGATAAACTCGGCTATTTAAAAGTGAGCAGTGGCAATACATTCGAAATAAAACATTTTTAACTCCAGCACACTTGAATGTTGCCATTTAGCAAAATACAACATAGTTATTAGTCCAATGGGACTTTGTCCCTGAAGTACTATTGTTTTCGTTTTGCGATTTTGCATTGGAAACATTAAAAGTCTGAATCACTTTTCAAACTGTTGCCACAAAATATTGCAGCCCTGTATTATATTTAAAGAAATTAAATAATGAAGGATCTGCATAAATGTATGTATATTTCTCTAAATGTGATAAAACAACGGTACCTAGAGCCATCCAGTTTTGAATAAAATACGTTTCTACCCGAATATGTGCATCTGGAAGCACGAATTTGGAATTTGCTTTATTATCTATTCCAGAGGTAGGCAACCTATGACCCGTGGGTCAACGAGTGACCCATTTGGTAATTTCAAGTGACCCACTTTAGTTCCAAAAATAAAGTATAAGATATACAAAAAATTTTTTCTTTTTTTCAAAAGATTTTTGTCGCAAAGTTATGAACGTATCAAATTTGAGTCCAGTATAACATATAAAAATATCAGTTAAAGCCCCACCCCTACCTGACTGGATATGGAATCGGCCGATAGTATGCGGAATGCAGCGACATTGTCTGAACAAACTGTACCATTCCTGGATGTGTCCCACCCCCGCCTGACTGGATATGGATCCGGCCGATAGTATGCGGAATGCAGCGACATTGTCTGAACAAATTGTACCATTCCTGGACGCGCGCGTCCTTATCTCAGTTGTATGTCAGTTATAGTTATAGCACGTTTAGTACAGTAGCACAATAATATTAACCTAGTGAAATAAATATTATTATTTAAAAAAATTACTATGAACAAACAAAAAGCAAAAAATAGATTATTATGTGGACGGAGAAGTATGGGTGTATCGAAAATGGTGACAAATTGATATGTACTTTATGTACAGATATAATTACCACCAGGGCTTATAATATTGAGCGACACTTTTCTTCAAAGCATAAAGATGTGAGTGAAATGGCAAATGAAGATAAATCTGAATACATTGCTAAACATGTATTAAATTTTGAAAAACAAAATAAATTCTTAAAGAGTTTTGTTACCAGCAACAATCATGCTACGTCTGCCAGCTTTGTTGCAGCTCTTAGCATTGGTACCAACGGAAAACCATTTACAGATGCCGAGTTTTTGAAAAACGCATTCATAAATTGTTCCGAACTCAATTGACGTCACAATTTCAACATAATGACTTCGCAAATAAAAAACAAATAATCGAGAGAATCAAAGAAATGCCATTGTCGGCTAGAACAGTCCAGTATCGCGTTGAAGATATGGCCAAGAATATTGATGAACAGGTCAAAGATGATTTGTTATCTTGTGACATAATTAGCATTGCAGTTGACGAAAGTACCGACATAAATAGTATTGGTAGGCTTCCAATAATTATTAGATTTGCATCAATAAATAGCTCGAATGTCAATGAAGAACTATGAGTTCTTGCTTCAATGAATGACACCACCAAAGGCACTGATATTTTTCGTCAAGTACAAGAGTTTACAAATTTCAAAAATGGGCAAGTATTGGATTTAAAAAGTAAATTGTTTTCCATAACAACTGACAGTGCTCCAAGTATGAGAGGAAAAACTGTTGGATTTGAAAAACTAATAGAAAATGAACTTGGCCGTTCACTTTTATCGTTTCATTGTATCATACATGAAGAAAATTTATTTGCAAAGGCATCCAACTTAAGGATGTAATGGGAAAAGTTGTTAAGATCATAAACATGATAATAGCACGATCAGCATTAATACACAGGCGCTTTAAAGCTTTTTTTGGAGGAAATTGAATCTAAATATGGAGATTTGTTATTACATTCTGAAATATGATGGTTAAGTCGGGGCAAAGTTCTTAATAGATTTGTAGAGTGTTTTGATGATATACAAATATTTCTTCACAAAATCGGTGAAAATGATCTTAAACTCAATGATAAAAAATGGTTTTTATGACTTTTGTTCTTAACAGACATAATGAACCATTATAATGATTTCAATGTACGACTCCAAGGAAATAACCACACAATTTTGAAAATGTATGAGGAATGGAAGAGTTTTACTTCAAAATTGATATTACTTGAAACTGACATAAAAACTAAAAAATTTCATTTCTTTTCCTTGTTAAGAAGGGAACATGAAAAAGAAAATATAGATGAACGCAATCTAAATATGTTCGAAACTTGGATTTCGGTCATTAAAAGTGAATATGAAAGTCGGTTTCAAAGTCTTAAGAAACATGGAGATATGTTTACATTTATAATAAAGCCCGATGAAATAGAAGAAAATATTATAAATTTGCAGTATTTTGAATATCTAAGAATTGAAAATTTTAGTTTAGAAATGATTGATTTTAAAAGTTCAACATTATGGACAGATAAATTCAAGAAATTGTGGAATGATTTGGAAAATACAGAAGATAATCGTTTTCTCGTGATATCAACATGTTGCGCATCACTTCCTACGATGTTTTATTCATTAAAAAAAATTGCCTTTGCCATTTTGTCCACATTTGGGTCCACTTTTAAATGTGAGCAAATATTTTCACAAATGAAATTTATTTTAAGCAAAAACAGGAGCAGGATAACTATTGAAAATTCAGATGCTTGTGTTCGACTTAAAACGCCTAACTATAAACCAGGCTTGACTCAATTGACGTCACAATTTCAACATCAGGGGAGCCATTGATATTGTAGAGAAAGTTTATTCAACTATGTTTGTAATTATTTTCTTAATAAAATATATCTTATTATTTACTAAAATGCTGTTTTAATACGAAAATATCTCTGACCCAAACGTCTGTTTAATACTCGCATTTTGGTTGATTTTGACCCGCAGCCAAAAAAGGTTGCCGACCCCTGATCGATTCCATATTTTGTAAAACTTAACAAATTTTTGATGAACAAAGTCAAATGATTTAAAAGCGAGCAATGGCAACACTCTATGGGGGGAAAAACATTTTTATCTAAAGCACGCGGAACTGTGTATCAGAAATTCTAAAAATATACTCATATACTTAAATACTTAAAAAAAATATACTTAAAAATTATTTTGTGATATTGCTGTTGAACTAAATTTTATGGTTTAAGTGCGAAGAACATGATATTTAACAAATAAAGGTAACACACGAAACATTAAAAAACGCTCCTTTGGATGCAATTTAAAATCTGAAACCCCTCGGATTTTATTTTTTTTCCAATTTTAATCAACAAACTTAGCTATTTAGAAGCAATGTATTGTCATTGCTGAAATAAAATACATTCATCTTCCACATGTCAGTGTGCTGTCATTCAGTAAAGCATAAGTTATTTAACTTTCAAATTTTAATCTGTCTATTACTGAATAACAAATTGAGCAATTTTTAGCAATAAATATAGATATTAAGAACATTTTTTCTACTTTTTAATCTGATCGATTTCAATAAATATGCATTTAAATCATGACATATCTAATTAGAAGTATTAATATTTTTATGGAATTACAATAGCTAGATTCACCAAAATCATTATATAAATTTTTTAAGATAATTATTACAGGTTTCTTGCCATGCAAATGTCAAGTTTAAGAAAGCTGTTACTGCAAGTTTTATAAACAGTGCAATCATTTTAAGTAATTTTATTAGCAGATACACTATTTTAGTTTCATAAAGAAGGATTTCCACAGTATAATTCTTTTATTTTCTTAAATATTTCCCTCTCATTCATTCTTTTAATTTCCAATGCTCCCTCCTCTTATACTACTGTTTTTTTTCTTTTTCTGCTTCAAATTTTTTTTTTTTTTTTTTTTCAAATGCAGCTGTACTTAAAAAACATACTAATTTACAAATTCTTAATGTAAGGTATATGTTTTGATAGTAACTTATGTGCAAGAAATCTAGATTTTATATAAAATTCTGAATGGGAGAAATACAAATAAAATTCAGAGTCATGATCTATAATCCACAAAATCCTCAGAACCTCAGAACCCACAACTCTTCGATTCCAAGATGTGTAGATTATGCTAATCATGGGAAAACAGGCTTTAAATAATAATTTTCAAGTATAAGATTGCACTTTATCAGAATTTTTTTTTATCCCCAGTCCAAACATGTCTTTTTTGAAGTCATGTCAGTTCTTTTCTGAAGTACCTATATATGTATACAAAACTTAAACGAAAATATTCTTCAGATACTTTCAGACATGAATGATAAAACACAATCTTCTTTATTCTTGAGAAGCATAAAATTAATTTCACATCATAATGGGTGCAATCTGTGAACAGTCATCTTGATCACATATTCATCTATTGTACTTTTACATGATAGATAGTTAAAAGAGGTGAAAAAGAAAAGAAAGCTCAGGAAAGAAATAAATTGAGCTCCACTTTACTCAATGGGAATCAATTCCAATTGAAACCTTATTTGCTAAAGCATTTTTATAAATTCATTAGCTAGTTAATTTTCCACCATAAATTAAGCATTTCTTTATAAGTAAGCATGCTTTTACTGGATTGCTTCAGCATAAATTGTGCAACATTTCCTACAAGTGAATAATTTAAATATGTAAAGAAACAGAATCTCCCATTTATTTTTTAAAAAATATTTTTCAAGATTTGCTAATTTTGATTAAATAGGCTTATATCATTAATAAATATCAGAATTTTTTTTTAAATGAGTATAAAACAACATACATCTCTGTGCTTTCAACAAAGCATTTTGATCTTTCAGCTGCTGTATAGTACTCGTCATATCTTCAACTTGTGTTTTTGATAATTCATACTCTGACTTCAACTCAGCAATCTGACTTTTCAGTTCATGTAGTTGCTGGTCCTTTAAAAAAAATACAAAATATTAGTATTTTTTAAAGGTTTACCAGGAACAACTTTCATTGGATGAAGCTGTGCCTATAAAATATTATATTATTACTGAGAATTCCAGTATATATTTTTTCAACTATAAAAATAGTTCATAAGAAAATTAATTACTAATTCAAAACAAACATATTACATATTCTAAGAGCATTAAAAAAGGCAGAAAAAAATTTTCATTAACCTATGCAGTAAGTCTTATTAAAATGATAAAAATTTATAAAATCATTAAAGAAATTAATGATTTTCAAATACTTAAAGTAACTTTTCAGACATAAAAACAAAAAATGCCATTTTAAGATACTGAAAGCATATATAATTATTGTATAGTCTTTCGCAGAATATGCACAGTGTGTTGTATGCCTCCATTTGATGTTTTGACAACAGAAGCATCTTGAGAGGATTCTCTTTAAAATTTTTAGACCATACAGCAGGGGGGGGGGTCTCTAAAGTGATGGATACAGACCTTACTAATGTGATGAATATAGACAAGAAATCGATATGGATGCAAGGATCAATGGAAAAAGTAAATTAAAAACCACTAATGCAATAAATAGCTAAACTGTAAAAATTCCATTTAAAATGAATTTGATTTACAAAATTATGTTCTGCATAAAAAAGAAAGAAGAAATTCATTAATTATACTTTATTGTAAAAATGTAAATTATCAAAACAAATAACAAATCACAGTTGCAGCAATGATATCAAACGAAAACCTTTTGCTTTGAAGCAGTGCATTAAAAAAAAAAAGTTTGAAGAAAAAATTTAGACTTTTTTAATGTAAACTTTTATTCCTTTCTAAATTTTGAGATATATGATTCTTTAATTCATTATTTTCATTAATAAAGTATCAGACAAATTTATTATTGGAGACTGGCCATTTTTGCTTGATTTCCATAAAATTCAGTATTTTCGATCTGAACTCATTACAAAGAACTCATTTTTTTTTTCACTTTCAACAAATATTAAATTAACACAAGATTCACAAAATTAAGTAATGGACACTTCCTTATACACACCTTTTATCTGAATAGTCGCAAATTTTTGGGTTTAGACAGCATTCATTAACTTGTTGGCAAGTAATTGTTTGCCAAGCTGATGTGCAAAAAAGCAACAACGCTTTTCAGAATGGCAACTCATAATGTATTCTATGCAATCAATCAATAAAATTAAAGAAGCAAGAAACATCAGAAATATAACACTTTTTTTTAAGAAACCCTTCTTTGCTTTTTCCTTACCAATTTGAATTATTCTGTAGTAACCGCAGTACTTTCTAATGGAAGCTCAGACTTTAAAAACGAAATTCAGACAGTATTTATTGAATATCAGAACTAAGGATTTATTCTTTTGTTAACAAATGAAACAAGGCCTAAAGAGTTTTCTCTATTGGAGATGGGTAACTGGAAATGAAGCAACAAAACTTCCAAAAATTAGAGGTCATCTCCAAATATACACATCGACCAAAGATAAATTTATTAATGAGAATACCTACCAAAGCTGACAATGAATGAGGAATGACAGTCTCAAACAACATTTTCTTAATGTAGCAAAAGAGGAAAACCATATACAATTGTAGAGGATATCATTACTCTCAGAATTAAAGAAGTAATTGATATTATAATTAAAAAAAATCTGATGTGTACAGCATGACTTCCTTGAACGGAATATTAAATTATACATATTTTTTTCTGCATTTCATTTAAACTTACTGAACTGAATTAAATCTACTTCATCAATAGTGCATAAGCCACAATAGAATAAACGCACTCTTTAAAATTCACTATACTTATTTAGCATAGCGACACTCAGGCGCTAGGTTCACTTAACAGCGTTACATATCATTCATTTTATAACTCAGAATGCATAAAAATTCTATCATCTGAAGAATTATCTAATCGTTGCCACATGTTATATTCAAATACTATAATAAATCTAAAAGGACATATAAAAGAAATTAGATGAATAAAAAATAAACAGTTTTTCACAGACGATTCAGTGCCTTTAACGCCCATGCGCTACTCGTATATATTTTCCTCTGTCTCTCTCGAGTTATGCGAGATACATATATACATACGTACGTACGTACAGACACCATGAAAAAAATCTCTTCTGAATCCATTTTAAATCAGTTTTATAATTTGCTTGGGGAAAAAGAGTCTTATTCTATCCCTATGTACAGAAGTCATGCAAAAACGTCATTAAATTGCAATTGATAGTGGTCAAAATGGATATTTTCGTTGAAATGTGATTTCCGGAATTTTTCGTGATTACAATATTTCTTTTACTTCGTACAAGGAAGAAAAATCGAAAGCTTTCAAATTTTATATTACACCCTTTTGGGCATAATATAAAAAATTTTTCATTTACACATGCATATACATTTCGAGATTTTGGGCTAAAAATATTTAAAAATAGCTTATCTTTACAATTTTAGATAGACTGTCTTGTACACTGCAGATAAAAATATTTTATTCCGAACAATGTGTTGCCACTTCGCTTTAAAATCATTGAGTTTCTTAAACAAAAGTTCGTTAGTAAAAAAAGTTTTAAAAATATGAAACAGATAATAAAACAACTTGCAATTCAAGATTCTGGCTTCCAGGTGCCCCTATTCAAGTGCAGGACTATGTTATTCAAAATTTGATGGCTATAGGTATGGTTGTATTTTCACAATGGAAACACATACATACATTCATGCAGATTCTTCATTATTTAATTTCTTTAAATGTAATACAAGGTGATAATATTTGGTGGCAACAATTTGAAAAGTGTTACAGCCATTTATAGTGATTCTGTTTCGGAACTAACAGCTATTCTGGGCAGCTAAAAAATACTCTCGTCCTGTTTTTTAAAACATTCGAGTGTAAATCCATAGCAAGGCAGACTGATGAAATGGTTCAAGCTATAGAAAAAATTGTCGTAATTCAATGTGATGAATCCATTTTAGACAATCAAACACCAAATTATTGAAGAACTTTTATTTGCAAAACATCTTGAAAAAAAAAGGGATTGACAATTTTCAAACAACTGTAAGATTGTTTAACAATGATATTCCATTTACTAGTGTAACAGCAAAAGCCATCAGTTGCTGCTGACAGAGGGTTTTCACCCATTACCCTTACAGAGCTTTTACAAACCTTTTTCTTGACATCTTCCCCCCCACAAAAAACTGCTCTTAGAAATAACATTAATAACCTTACTGCCATACCATCTCATACTTCTATCTGTTACAAAACTGCTCAGATTTTCCAGAAGTCCAAGTTTCAGGTCATTTTCTCACCTGTTGTAAATTGTATTGTTCAATTGTTAAAGATTTCGTCTCTAACTCTTGGGGAATTTATAGAATAGCTTGTCAGTGTGGTTTGAGATACAACATCCAAAAATTTCATATCAAGCAACATAAAACTTGTGTCCGAAAATAAATAAGTCTTTAGCTAAGCATAGTAGGAAACTTTTGACATTTTTCCTGCAAAAATTATCCATAAAGCTCCTTTAGCTAGTGAAATGGATTTCCTTGAAGAATTTTCACATTCACACAAATTTGCCTTTTTTAGTTAATGATATTAATTTCAATCCAGACCTTCCTAACACTTTTAGAAGTCTGATATCTTAATTTTTGACACTTCATTTCGGGTTTCCTCAACAAATGGTGCTATGCTCAGGTTCATTTTGTCCATTGCTTTTGATACTGTCATCATTCCTCTCATTTTGCAGATATTTTTTCCCCTTCTACAAAAGAGGGACTCATATCTAATCATCCTCAAAATCAATAGAATTTTATTCAAAATAAGGTTGTTACCTTCGCTAATTTTTATTTTACATTGACATGTTTTCCTTCCAGTGTAACTGTTCACCAAATTGTAGAAAGACATGATAATCCACCAAACCGATTACTCTTGCATATTGTGATAAGAAGGTCATCTAGAAACACCCATTTACAAATAAGTGCTGAGCTGTTTAAGTCACCTGTAGAATTTCTTACAGATGTTAATTGCATTTTGAGTTAAGAAATGATGAGAAATAAGAACCACATTTTCTACATGGTTGAAATTATTTATACAATTTAAAGATGCCCTAATCTGTTCATAAGGTTACAATTATTCAAGCTCACACAATTCTTTCAGGTTTTCTAATTAAATTTAAGCCTGTTTACATTTTCATTGTTTTAAAGAGATTGTTAGAACTATTAAAAATACAGCAAATGGAAATAACAGATCAAGATTCAAAAATATACACAAAGCATCTTAAAAAATTGAGCAATGGTTTTAAACTGTGCTTTGAAGATTTATAAAAGATGACATCCTAGGCTGGATATAGTGCTATTTTCACCAGAAACTGAAGACTTTGAATGTAATTTACAAGACAAATTTATTGAATTGAAAACTGATACTGAAGTTAGGCACTTTTTCAAAATGTGACCTTAAGTTACGTTGGGATAAACATAAATGTCATAAAAATACCCCAAACCTTCTGAATTGGATTTTTTTTTCACTTCCAAGCTTGTATATGGATGAAGCTAGCTTTAATCATGTTAACAAAGGAAAGAATTAAATTATATACAAAATTCCATGAAGAGTTAAGACTGAAATCACAAATATTGAACCAAATATTGTTAATCTTGTCAAAATTCAACAAGGACATCTGTTACATTGACAGTGTCAGTTAAATCTACTAACTCAATAAAAGTTTTATTATAATGCATCTTATCAAATATAAATATGTTACCTAACAAGTAATAAACACTGTAAAATAATCTACGCATCACATTAGTGTTTCTTCATCATCAGATGTTTTATAAGAAGTTGAGAAATTCTTGAACTTTCAAAAAACTGTGAGGTTATTATATTATCATATATTTCTGACCTTCACAACTGGCAAATTGCCATTATATGATTTCTTATCTTAATTTACACATTTTATTTTAAAAAATTATCAGTATAAAGCAACAAATGCACTTCTTAACAATTAAATAAATTTTTATTTTAAAATTATATATCTGATTGCTAAAACTTAAAATAAATTAAAATTATAATATAGTTTGATGATAAGTATAAATATCTGCAGCACATACAATTAATAAAAAATGTTTTCAATGCCCTATATTTTGATACAGGATCTTTTTTCCCGACTTTTCTTTTTATAAATCAAAACTAAAGAACCTAATCACAGAGGTATATTGTAATAAAAGGCATCAAATACTAATTACCTTTCTAAAGATGTTGTTCCAAAATTTATTTTTGCAATTTTATGTGGATTTCTAATTTCAGTCAAATGGAAGAGAAACATGCCACAATATAAAATTTAAAATTAGACAAAAACTAATCTTAGTTTTGAATGATCTATTAATTTGGAAAGTGATTAGACACAGGTCCCTTGGTTCTGAACTGCTTTTTATTCAAATCAATGGCAAAGTTGCTCTTTTGCCTAATTTTAAATTCTAATTTCGGTACTTTACAAAATAAAAAAAGTTCAAGCTTCATTTTTAGTGAAATCATAAATGTCAGCAGTGCTGCACAGAAAGGAGTCCCTCTCAATTCACTGCTTAACTTACTGTTACCAAGACCGAAATAATACATAAATTTTGAAATTTATCCATATATTCACTGACTTCTGCTTTCAAATATCCTAATAGGAGGCCCGCAAATGACTGACGGCTTAAGTCCCTGAGTGCTCTAGTTTGGTTCAAATCCGGCGAACAGGCTGGCGGCACGGTTTTTTTTTCTTTTTCTTGTAATATGTTAATACAAGCCAGTTTTCCTTAGAAAGTCCTCAATAAAGGCATCCCTCACTTGCTATGTAGTGTCTTAGGGCAGAACACGTAAATAATAATAAATATCCTAATAGAAATTAAACTACTGACAAATTTTACAGATTAAAAAACATTACTTTTGTTTCACACAAATGAGCATTATCTGCTTAATGCCATGCATGCTTTTGAGTTTTTGATGTTACAACAAAAGTCCAAGATCCAGAATCATTAGGAATTTGGCAATTTCAGATCATTAAATTAAATTTACTATAGAAATTGTAAAATTAAAAATCTGAAACAGTTGTATATAAAATACTGAAGCATTTATTACCTTTAAAAAATAAAAGCAGCTGATTAAAAATGCCTTAGAAGAAGATTAAAAATAAAAGTATGTCTCATTAAACATTTCTTTCAATTTAAGCTGTTTTGCTTTTTATACTAATTTTCCTTTAATTTTACAAAAATAAATAATTTTTTGTTCAGTTACATAGTTTCCTTGCTTAGATCCTATAATTGCCATATTGAAAATTCTCATTAAATTGGCAACAGAAATCTTCAAATTCTCAAAATTTCCTTTGTCACTTTCTTCATTTCCAGTACTGACACTTTCTAGATTTAAAACCTATATTATAGATTTTGTAATCTGTTAGATCATTGATGCACTGTCATCACAATGAAAAGCTTCTTCTATTCATGTTCTTTTATTATTATTTCTCCACATTTTTTCACAAACTTCTTTAATACGAAAATTTCACTTTTTGCTTGAAATATCTTTAATTAAAAGAATTATAGACAGTGGAAAATATCTTTACTCTTTTAAATTCACAAGGCTATGTATTTTTTCCATTTATGACAGGTTTCCATTCATATATTCCTGCAGCATTTGTATGCCAAAACTGTTAATCCTGATTTAGATTCTTTGACATGAGTTGGGAGTCTTTTCTGTACAGGTTACTCAACAGTATTTTGGGCCACATGTTGCCAGCTTGGTCAGGTTACAAATCTGCTCTGGAGATAACTTTTTTTATCAATGAGTTCAATGAATTCAGCCACAAATGGTTAAGCTGTTTCAGTCGAAGTTCCCCCCCTCTTGAAACTTCTGCTTTATACCATGGCAATTTTTAAATTTTGTTAATATGTAATATAGACATAGTGTTTTTCTCAGGAAATATTTTAATTTCAGCATTTGCAATAAATCCATCAAAGACACATCCTTGTTGTGATCCATTTAATCATCATTTTGTTAAAATTCGTACCATTGACCTTCCTCAGACAATTCTGAGACAAATATGTCTTTATCATATAGTGCAGAAATTTCACCTTTTGCTTCTTTAACATCAAAACATGCTTTCACTTTGCAGATCCTACTGCAGCTCCAGAATTAAAAAGTACAACATAACGAAAATTTCAATTTTTGTTTTGATAATACAGCAGTAATAATTATAGCCTGCTAAAAATAATAAATTGGATCAAATTAGAAAGTTAAGGAAGAGTGTACTCTGCTATATTAATTGAATGTTAAGTTCTTCAAAATCTTTCTTCATTCTTGGCTAAAAAAAAAAAAAGTAACTAAGATGCTAACAAAAGAAAATCAGTAAAAACAGCATCCCAGTCAAAACAACTAAATCTTGAAGCTTATTGTTCAGGTCTGATAGAAACAAGCCCACTGGAGGGCTGAAAGTGTAGTCACTGGCAACAACAATCAATGCATTATCACTGGTAATGGTGTGATTCCTTAGCCAATAAGTGTTTGAAGGGGACATGCAGAAATCTCAATTAGTTGGGAGAAAAATGGCTTTTCCCTGATTTTTCTTGAATATTATGTTTTTCATATACTATTAAAATAATAACAATAAAAACCTCAATGAAATTTTTTTTTAACTGGCAGTGTGAAAGTCCAGATATTGGATGACTAGATTTTGAACTTTGTACCATATATTCTATTTTAATTCCAAGCTGCCGCCCTGCCAATATAGTGGTTAGTGACTCTGACTGTTGTAACGATGGGCTCAAGTTCAAATCCTGGAGAAGGCATGGCTATAACTGTCTGAGACAACAGTGACTACCTATTAGATACTTCCATAATGAAACGGCCACCACTTCTGAACCTTGTAGTGGCACAAGGCTAATGGCTATTAAATAAACCTCCCGGCCATTAAAAAAAATCCAAACCTTTTTTCCATTAATATGAATATTTTGACTCTTAATGCAAATTTATGATCAGCAATTATATTATAAATTTTGCACACTTAAAAAAACTACAGCTTTATGCATTTTCAGTGCACATTTTTAACAGAATAAGAAAATTCTGACAAGACTTTTTCAAATAAGGATAGTTATGAATTAAAAATATATACAATTTAACTACCATTCTCAAAATGAATTATATTTAATGATAAGAATTTGTTAGTAAATTATCTCAGAATCTTAAAACAGAAAATGTTTTTTCCTAATATCCACAGCCTGCTGCATTCACATATAATAACATACTTTTCTAATGAAAATCTTAGTTAAAAAAGTACTTAAAAGTAAAATAAAAGAAAGATTTGAAAAATTAAAAACTTCACAATGTCTTCTAAAAATATAATAGCTACAAACAGAAAGTATATTTCAAACCTGCTCTCT
>KK122589.1:769309-784267 GCA_000611955.2 Stegodyphus mimosarum | reverse complement strand
GTTCAGGCGTCATAGAAGATTCTGGCCCATTGAGAAGTTTGGGCTTAGGCTGAACTGCTTTGATAATTATTCCTGCATAAAATATAAAGCTTTTTAGTTTGGGAAGCCATGTGTAATATTACTCATTAAGAGATTTATGCAAATGATCAAGATAAATAGAAAAATAAAGATTTTAAATCAAAAAAGTTAATCTCATTAGATAAAGTTTTAAAAAATAAATAATATATGAAACACAGTAACTAATTATCGAAAAGATTTTACATAAATCAAATTATATGCTCTAATGCAACTGCCAATAGTCGAGCTCATATGCTATGAATGATAACTGCATATAATGCTCATGGCATCATGTATTCACATTTTGTAGTCTGCTGTTGCTATAGAACAAGCTATTGCCAGTTTTCTGTTTTGCTTTAGCGATGCACATGGTATTGTCTAATGATGCTTAGACTATTGGTGCTCTTTATTTGATATTTTAGTCTTTTCATCTTATTTTATTTGTTGCCCATTGCTCGCATGTCACTCTTAAGGCCAAATAAGAAGAGAAAGGAGGACTCTGAATGCCATGCTTTAAGCAGAATGGAGTGTAAAACCTTCTGTCATAGAATTAAATGATAAAGTATTATGTTTATTATGTAATGACATAACAATTGTCTGAAAAAAGTACAGCAGCCACTGTCATTACCAAACCAAGCACACGACACAATTTTCAAACCACACAGAAAATTGGAAAATATAAAATAGAGTGCTTCATCACAGTGCAATTTATTCATAAAAGTAAAAAATGATAATTAGACAATAATTAAAGTAAGCTTATTATTAGCTAGCTCATTTATTAACTAAGAACAGAAAACTGTTTACTAATGGTGAATTAATTAAATCATGCTTGTTAGTTATAGCAGAAGAAATATGCCCAGAGAAAACGGATTTTTGATCTGTTAGTATTTTGGCAAGAATAGCTGAGTTGATGACATCACAAGGCACATCAAGAATCAATTAAAAGACAAGGAAAAAAAAAAGTCCGGTGCTTTTCATTGGCTGTTGATGAGTTGACTGACATTAAGTAATGATTGGAAAAACAGATAAAATTCATAATCAAATATCCCTTCAGATGGTTGTTTAAAGTTAAGATGAGGGTTTGGAGTAGCTTGTTTTGGACAGGTTTGTCTAGAAATGTCTCTAATCTGTTTTACAATTATACCATTTATTTGTGGTGACAATACTGAATTTCAGGTGACTGAAGAATTAACATCAATGAATTGTCTGCATGGGAGATTAAATTGCGCGTCACATCGTCGTGAACGGTATAGACGCAAAATCTTGACCTATGTCTTGATTACCACTTAAGAAAAATGCATGACATGAAACAATAACTCATATAAATTAAAAGTAAGAAATGTTGAAATATATTTACGTTCATGAATATACTTATATTTATCCACTAAAGAAGTCCATATTTGTCATACTATATTATAAAAAAGAAAATTTTAAATTTTACTTACAAAGGAATTACAGCAAACTGAACATCAAATGAAGCCATCAAAATCTGATTCTTCACTATCTGAATTAAAAAGATTTAGTAAATCCTGATCCAAGTCCAAGTCTTCCATATCGTCACATTCATCCTTTTGATTTACAGTCTCTTTATCTGAGAATCTACTAATTTCAGCTTCTTTTAACGCTGCTATTATTGAAGATGTTTTCACTGATTTCCACGCACTTCCTATCCACTTTGCAACTTCTTCATGCGATGCTCTACGCATTTTGCCGCTTTTGGTATACGTATGCAATCCTTCACTCATCCAACACTCCCACCGCATTAGGACTTCAGCTTTGAAAGATTTATTACCTGACAAATCTAATTAATGGTTGTAAAATTTTTGTCAAACCACCAGGAATTATTGCTACGGTAGTAGACAGTTTTTGACTTCTGGTTTTCACTGACTCAAGTAAATGAACACGCATGGAATCCATTATCAATAACCCGTTTGGTTGGAAAAAAGATCCCTTGCGACACTGCCAAACTTTTTGAAGTCACTCATGCAAGATTGTTTCGCACATCCATCCATTCTCGTTTGCACAAATAATTACGTCATTAGGAAAATCTACCTTCGGAATAGTTTTTCTTTTAAAAACGACCATTGGCTTTAGCTTGTCACCCTTTGCGGCACAAGCTAACACACACGTAAATGACATTCTTTCCTGTCCCGTCGAAAGCACAGATATAGTTTTTGAACCAGTTTTATCAACAGTTCTGTTTTCAGGAGAGTTGAAAGCTAACGGCGTTTCATCCATATTTATTATCCGTGATGGAAGAAGTTTTTTTTTTTTTTTGTCAATAATATTTGTCACATATTTTAGAACAGATGTTTTCTTATCCTGTCAGTCCATTGGTAATTGTTGCCCGACTGTTGTTCTAGTACGCACAGAAATATTTTTTCTTTTCATAAATCTGCTACACCAGCAAGGCCCTCATTTGAAATCATTTATGTTAATTTTTTCCCCATAAATTTTGCTTGTAAGCGAATTTTTACAGTCGAAATTGCCATTCCCTTTCCTTGTTGCCCCTTTATCCAGTTTGCAAGGTCATCCTCTAGTTCGGCCACCTTTTAGTAGCACTTCTTTTGGCTCTTTTCTGTTGTGGCATATTTTTAAGTTCTTTTTCAGTTCTCCAACGTCGAATGCATCTCTCGTCCACTTTAAACTCTCAAGCTGTTGCTGTATTTTCAATTTGTTCAGGACGTGAAATTACATTAAGCTTAAAACCAGCAGTATAGCTTCTGTGCTGTGTAGGTGGCATTTTCAAAAATTTTTTGCTTCCTTCTTACTTAAAAACTATCCAACAAGTACTTGTACCCAAACTGATGGAATCTGTATCTGGCAGAATGCCAAGAAAAATTTATTCGTGCTGAAGGGGAAATATGTCAGAATTCATTATTACATTGCAGGTGGTGTCTGCATTTGAAAAAATTGCAGTACATTTACAATGGAAAAGGGAGGGGTGGGGAGAGGATGGGTCCTTGAAGATTCATCAAATGGCAGAGAAGAGAGACTATTCAAACTTATGAGAATGCTGATTTAAAAGAGGAAAGAATGTTATTGTTCTGAGATCCCATTTAAGGTGAATAAGGCACGTAGGTCCGTTCAAGGGAAAGAATGTAAACGAAATAAAGTTCGCAGAAAGCAATTGAGTGGTGTTTTGTGTAGGAACAGCACCAATCTATGTACAATGACAAGGTCATCCAAACTATGTACAATAGCAAGGTCATTCAAACTATGCACAATGACATCATAGGAATATATTTTTTTTTTTAGTGCACCTAAGCGCCGCAGAAGCAGAAATGTCACACCCACTGAAAATTTAAGTTTTAAACACGTAAACGCCATGGTGTTTCTGCCGGAAATTATGGTAGATCAAAGCCAAAAAATCATGACTTGCTCTACTATGACAGCAGTTTGATGGGTCAGCAATGGGAAAGTTTTATTGAGAATTTTTTAACAGGATTGCATCTGCGACTGATATCGGCCTTGAGGTGACAGTAGGATTTTGCATAGTTCCATCCCAATTTTTAAAGAGTATCTGCAGTGGGACATATCAAGAGACTTGTACAGCTCTTGCCTTACCACCAAACCACTCAAGAGGTCTTTCAGACCTCCGTGTATTTTAAGTACACCCATACAACAAACACACTTTATACATACAGACATCAAAGCATTCTCTGGATTTAGACCTAGGTCCAAAGATGCCAGCCAGCAATGCTAACCATTATACTGATCACAACAGCTAATTAAAAATTTTAAAGAGATGAAATGAGAAGTATTAAAATCATACTTTTAATGAATTTTCCCACCTGTTTAGATCAAAGAATATCAAATACAGAACATAATTTGGGACAACTTTTTAGGAAAATGCAAGACAATTTATCCATGTTCTTATAAAATTAGTTTTACACACATACATGAAGTTAGGGAACAAAATAAAATATTCTAGGTTGCCATGCTAAAAACCCCATTTAGATATTAGTTAAGTTAGAAGCTTTCACAGATGGCCAGTCTGCTTTTTCAGGTAGAATTTGAATGAATGACTAGATTAAGTTCTGATTGGCTGATTTGCCTTTCAGTGCTGTTTTATGTAGCACTGCATTTTTTTTTTCAGGATCAATATTCAAATATAAAAATAAAATAAAAAATAAAGCAAGCCTGTGGGAAATAGCAATAAATGAAGGAGAACATGATCAAACTATTCATTCCGATTTCTGCCGATGATGCAGATGTCCCATTTGCAAAAACTCCTAATTTATTAATCTTTAAATGGGGTTTTAGTGGGTGAACTTAGAATATTTTACTTTATTTTAAATTTATATGCTGCCTTTTACAATAAAGCTTATTCTACAAATCTTATTTTATACTCCATATTTAATCCTTCAAATTATTATCAAAATATCAGAAGACCAAGTTCTTTATAATAATAATAAATAAATAAGAATTACCTTCTAAAGACTTAAACAGACGACAAAATTCATAATCAAATAACACTTCAGATGGTTGTTTAAATTTAAGATGAGGGTTTTGGGCAGCTCGACTGTAGCTTTCATTCTTTGTAATAGCTACCAGCTTGTCCAGAAATGTTTCTAATCCAATACGCTTCACAATTAATTGGCACAAATCATCTCTGAATAAAATTAAAAACATAATTACGTCACTAATTGTAATTTGAATGATATTTACTCTTTATAAGCAATTTGTATACAACTGAAGGTGTTTAAAAAATAAAAAAACTTACTTCGTAAAGCCAGGTTGAGAATTATCATTAAATTCTATGCAAATACCCAGAAGAAAAGCACATATCCCTTGAACAAGATCTTCATGCTCATCACCTTCTGCTAAATTCACTTGAGAGGTAAGCTTTAATAAATTAAGGAACGTCTCACAAGTAATCAGAAAGAGCAGAGTTGAAATGCAAAAGACGCAATACATATGGGATTAACAAACTTATTTTGCCTCTTTTATTTAAACTAAATAGTTTTAAGATCATTCCGAGACATCTCAAGTAGTTAAATGATTCACTTAATTATTTATTAGCTTAAAGATGACATGACTTAAAAATAATAAATCAATACTGAAATTAATTTTCAATACAACAAAACTCCAATTATTGGCTATAGATCACTTTTTCTTCCTAAGCCAACTACAATGAAACCAATTATTAATTTAATGACATGTTTTTAATAGTCTCACTGACTTATATAATGTAGAAAAATAATACCTGCAATATATATTAAATTAATTTAAATGAACAAGTATGATATGTAGATTAGCCTGTCACATTCAATTAAAAAAAAAGATTTGAAGAAGAAAGTAAGTGTTTTATTTTTTTAATGTGTCATGCAATCCTTATTTAATATTTCAAATTGCTAATTTTTTTTTCATACGTTGATAAGGTTTACTAAATTAGGATAAATGATAGTCTGGGAATCTTTCTTAAAAAAAAATGTCTGAAACCCACCAACCTGCACTCGATAAGTTACTTTTTCATTTTTAAAAAATTGCGAAGTTGCAATAAGGTTGTTGCATTAATATGTAAGTATCAAAATAATAAATATAATTTCTGGTAGGTGATCGTAAATATTTTTTTTATGTTTTGCAATTGCTTTTCTTTGTTCTTTTTATTATCTAACTGAGCATAAAAAAGCTTAATCAGATCCTCCCACTGTTCCAAAATTCTTGTAAGACACTAAAATAGAAAGCTATCTGGTACTACAGCATTTCAGATTTTATGAGATTGCATTTTGTTCCAAAATTTATTGAGCAAATTTGAAGACATATTTCTTTTTAACTTTTTCCTAAATAAAAAGCTGTATATCCAGTAATATTTCTATTTCTGAGCCAATTAATTTTTCAGTAGCTTTCCTTTTATATGCAAGAGGTGGCATAAACAGTCTTAAGTGATTACAGCTGGTTGATGCATTTTGGTAAATGATGCCAACCTTTAAATTTTCCCAACATATTGCTAACATTGTTTGAATAAAATGATAAGCAATTTTTCCAAAACTTTTCCAGTAAAAATATACATTTAAACAATTGAACATACTTTCTCTGATATTTTTCTGCATTTTAAAATAAAAAATCAATGAGAAAATTATTACTTCTTTTTCATTGCTATAATATGTCATAATGAAAAGTACATCAATTTATCATCATTACTTCCATTAGAGCTTAGAGCAAACAATGCACTGTATGCTGATTTTACAATATTAGTAACAGAATTTTTTGCAACCGTTTTTAAAATTATAATACTTTTGGTGTGCCCACAGCTAAATTTTTTTGCTGTGATAGAAACCAGAAACAACATATTAAAAGTTGTTTTTAAGGGTCCAAACTCAAACTGGAAAGTTGTGCTCAATTAAAAATCAAACAAAATAACACTTATCATTTTTATAACAATCATTTCATTTTTTATGAAGAGATTTGGAATTTCTTTCGATTTTACTGCACTAATTTCTTTATGCATTTGAGAAAACACATTCTTTATATACTCAACTTTTCTGCCATGCACAACTGAAATATTGCACACAGAGCAAAACTGTGAGATTAAAGAAATTTAGAGGCTTTAACGTTTAGAAATGCTGAGGACTACAAGTCTCAATTTCTTATTCAACTTTCAACTTATTTTGAGGCAGCATAATTCACAAGCTTAAAAAAATTGCAGTTTAATCACAACTCAGCAGACGCACATACTATATTTTCTTACATTTTCCCACGTGATGCATTGTCATGATTATTTCACCAATCATCAGACATGTAAGTTGATTCTGTTTTGTATAACATTTCTGTTGGTTTGTATAACATAAATCTGTTGGTTTGTATAACATAAATATTCATGGTTTATGTTATATAAAAGAAATTGTTGCCATGTAACTCTGTAAAATAAAAAATTAAAAACACTTTTTTTCAGAATTTACCAAAATAAATTTAAAAACTGAATCATAATATATTTTATTAATAAAAAGACTTTTAAATACCCAATTTTTTTTCATTAAAATGCAGTCAAAATGACCATACACTGTAATTACACGCAAATAAAAAATGCCATAATGCTTAGTGTTACAAATGTTATTAATGTGACCATGAAACTGCATTTTTTTTAATCACTTATAAAGATATTTGTAAAGTATTTTCAATTTGCTTTTCATCAACATAATTTCAAAATTTTAATGGATGTATCATATATCTAAGAAATGTTTCACATCCCTACAATACGTAATCTTTACTATTAGGCTGTTTTTACTCAATTAATCATCTTCATTTTCCTTAATTTTTAGTTCTATAGATGGCCTGAACATACATGTGTATCACGGAATTCCGTAACTATAATCCTGAATGATCTTTTCTCTTCTCTTAATAAAGACAATTTAATCCTTCAAAACTAAAACAATATTTTGTGTTATTTATTTACTTCTTAATTACCTATTGTGCAAGATCATGAAAGTAAGCACTTTAGAGCCTGTTTATGTATTAGTATTAGGGAATAAAGGTAAATGAGAAAAAAATATTTAAATCACTCTCAAACTTGCATGACAGTACATAACTTCTGATAAAAATCAAGCTAAGAAGTGGACTTTCGTACTACCAATTACTGTCTGTATCACTCAGTTTAGTTCTCTCCCCTTAAACATTTCCCCAATCTATCATTTGCAGAAGCATGAAACAGAATATTTTTACACTGATGTTATTAAATAAATTGTTGAATGATCAATAAACTCTTGAGGAAGATAGATCTGTGTCTGATTACTCTCAAAATTGATATTTTCAATCAAAACTTTTGCCAAATAAAGGTTACTTTTTGACCTCTTAAAATTTCACACAGGCGTGCTTTCCATCCATTTGATCACCAGAATTTTATAATAAAATAAGGTACACTTTTTTATATAATGTTAATTCTTGTAGCATAGAATTAGTGAATATATCTTAAAATATATTAACTATCATAATAATAAAAGTTTACTTTAATTACTGCAGAAGATATTAAATACTACACACATCTATTTTATGCTGGCATACAGGAAGAACAACTATTTAAAATATCAATCTGTTCACATAATCATTTCTATGAAAGGATACAAATGGAATATTTGTTGGTATGCTTAGGAAACGCATCACAGCTATTGTACAGTTGGCGAGCCAAGTACTCATTAACATCAGAAGGCCTAACCTAGTCTGTAACTTAGCACCCTGTAGAGTAATTCAAGGTTGATAATGAAAAATTAACTCACTACACTGAAAATACAAGGTACACTTACAAGCAAAGAAGTCAAAAACATTTTTACACACTGCAATCATTATACATGATACAAAATGAAAAGACCCACCAGCGGGCGAACAGTAAAGTTGTTGAACACTGGTAGTTCAGTCCAATGTTCAAATCTCGGCAAACGGGCAGGCTACATGTATGCTTTTGTGGTTTTACTTATATGTAACATGTACATGAGCAAATTTTCCTTAGAAAGTCATGCACAAAGGCATCTCTCCCATTATGCATATAGCTCTCAAGTTCTTCGCCATAATTGAATAAACCAACCATAGCAAAATGAAAATTTTGAACAAAACTGAAAGATACTATGAACATATTTTGGAATGAAAAATTTTTGCTTTCATTTATATTTTTAAATTCCAGATAAAAAATTTGCAAAGTTTGCACTAGACACATAAAAGTATGCTTTTAATATTTTGATCACAATTTAAAGTGATCCCTTGCCTTCTTTTAAAGACAAAGACGTACGAAGATTCAAGTATTAATTCTGTAAGTTCAGTAATATAATTGAAAATTTAAGTAAAATTTAAGATTATATTCTAGTAACAGACATTATAAGAAATAGGAAATTATATAATTTTAGCTTTCTTGCTCTCTTTTTTTTTCAGCCATTTTGTTCAAGAGGAAATTTTAAAACCTTTTTTCAATCTAACAACTGATTTTGAGTGTTATATTTATAACAAAAAACTTATGATTAAATATTTCCATATTGCAGTAAAATTATTATATTTTCCCCATACTATTGCTCATAAATACTCAACAAATACAGTTATGCTGCTAAATATGCATTAATAGTATACAGCATAAATCCTTTATGGGAATGATGAAATCAGACATAAGTTTTCAAATGCCATTTAGTAAATAAGAAATAAAAATAAAAATACCATTAAATGAAAATTTAAGTGTTCACAATACATCATTGTGCCCTTTTCTTTTCTTTTCCTTTTCTCTTAACAAGCAACAAAAACACTTACACTCCTTTATATACAAAGGTTACAGAAATATATAAATATATATCTTAAGTCGTACTTTCGAGACATGAAAAACACAAGCTGAATTTTGTCAATTCCAGTAGAACGGGAGGTATAGAAAGAACTGCTGCTGCTTTTTTTCTTTTTTTTGCACAATGTACATATCATACACATATACGGACAAATATGGACTTACATGCTTTACATTTAATTGTCATTTCATTAACCACTGTTCCCCCCTTCAAATGTACTTTTTATCGCAATAAATTGCAATGGGGAGTTATCAATTTTTGCTGCAATTAGCTGAATCTCTTCCCCCTAAAAAAATCATTATTCACAATGATACTGAATCATTTTGCATGTTATTTTGGCTTTATATGGTTGTTCTGTCTCCCAGCTAGCATACCATATTTTCATTTTCTAATTTTGAGCAGTTATGGTGGCAGCATATTTCTACCTTATTTAAGCCTCACCACAAGTCAAATTTCAAAGATAATGTTTATTTGGAATGTTGCACATATTGATTTTCTTCTATTGGCATAGCATAGGAAAAGGAGAAAAAATTAGGTTCTGATTAACTTGGGTTCAGCTAGCACAAATATTGGGCTTTCTATAAACTTCGGATTTTATTCAGCTTATTTCACTCAGTCTACTATTATTATATTTATTAAAATTAAAATTTTAGTAAAGGATAACATCTCCATTTCACTCTTCTCTTGAAACTTTATACCCATCAATCAGCCAATAGATATTGGAATTTTGCAGGCACTGAAATGCAGACATAAAACAACCCTTTAAAAATCAATGTGGCAGTAGTACCATCCTAAGACTTTTGAGATATTTTAATATGAAATCTGCTGTAATGAGTATTGCAAGCAGTTCTACAGATATCTTTAAAAATGCTTGCATAAGCATAGGTGACATTGGCAACTGCTCAAGCAGTCAAGTTTTGAAAGGCACCAGTTAAGTTGTTCTCAGTGACAGTTAAATGAAGGAAGCTTTTGCTTCGAAATATGAAGATGTTGCCCTTATACAGGACCCAATCACACTGATTGTATAGAACCTCAAAAATGCTGGGACTGTTTATAACCAACTATCATATTTCATGATGATGTAACAGCCACAAATTTGAAAATTTTCAGATAATATCATAAGTAAATAGCAAAATTTTTATAATTAATGGAATATGTAAAGCAATAGTAAATGAAAATGATAAAACTGAAGTATTCCATTGCAATGACATACATTATGCATACTTTCAAAATGACCAAATTGGAAATGCAAAAACCACAAGCAAAATCTTAGATTAAGGGTTGGAAACTGATTTGAAGACAGCCATATCTTTTTTACAACACAACTCACTTTATTTATTATTGGGAAAATATAAATGAAATTTCATGAAAAAGAATTGCGATTATCTCCCACAGCCATAAAGATAACTGAACAAGCATTTTTCTTCAATTCATAAAAGTCGCCTATGTTCAAGCTTTATGTAAATTTTGATTTGTTCTCTGCAAGAGGGTGTCTGTGAGCGCCGAACTATATCTATTGTACCAACTTATTTTTCTCCCAGCCAATAAACACAATAATGAACATGTGTCTCTACTTTCCATCCACTTCGCATGGTCCCTCGAGAGCCAGCAGCAATACTTTTGGATGACGTGTCAAGACATTTTGAACGTTCTAAAATAGCAGAATATTTCGTGCAAAGAAAACGGATTATATTTTGTATCTGAGTTGTCAGAAAAGCAGCCGAACTATGGAGTCTTTTAAAGCAAAATCGTATCACCAAGAGTAAGTTTAATCTCACAAGTAAATAGTTTACAAAACCAAGAAAATTCTCTTTCTGTCATTGAAGTATATGAAAATGATGTTAGTGTATGAAAATGGTGTACTTTGGATGCTCAAGTGAACAGTTTAAACAATAATATTCTTGGTACTTGCTCTGACGTGGAGTTTAATAAGTATGAAATAGAAATGCATGAATTATTTTGTAAATTGGATGCATTAAAAATTACTTTAGAGGAAGAATCACGAAAACTTACTAATGCATGTCAAGATATAATGAATGCTAATGCAAATGGTTTAAAACTTCCTCCCGCAGAACTGCCAGTGTTTACTTCTAATTACGCAGATTGGATATCATTTCGGGATTTATTTCTTGCCAGTGTTGGAAATAATAGTACATTAAGTGACAGTCAAAAATTGCAATATCTTAAGCTTTCTGTGAAAGGTGAAACTGCTGCAATCAATTCAAATTTCAAACGCGAATTATGAAAAGGCATGGAAAGCGCTTACTGAATGTTATGAAAACAAAATAAAAATAACAAACACAGCGTTAAATAAATTAATTTCACACCCTGTTCTAAAACATAAATCAGCTTCAGGTTTGCCAAGATTAACTGACATAACACAACAGTGTATTGATACTTTAAAAATCCTTAAACAGCCAGCAGAGCATTGGGATACTATGATTATTTTTCTATTAAAAGGAAAACTTGATCATGAAACACAGAGAATGGACGATGGAGCAAACAAACAAAAAAATGTCTGCTTTTGCTGAATTCAAACTTTTTATTTTAAACAAAGTGAATGCTATTGCTTCTTTGGCAAAGTGCCAGAGGAAGAAGGCAGGTTTGCTTTCTGAAACTAAAACTCACAGTTCGGTTGGCAGATATGCTTTTTCATCCCAACTTGTGGCTAATTTCTGCATTTATTGTAATTCTCATTCTCAATTATTTCAATGTGATAGCTTTTTAGAACTTCCTATCAAAGAAAAATGGGATATTATTAAAAGGAATAAATTATGTGCTGATTGTTTGAAAGATAGTAAAATATTATGTGCTGATTGTTTGAAAGATAGTAAACATTTTCGAATGTTGTGCAAGCATGTGTAAATTTTGTTTAAAGCCACATAATACAGTGTTATGGTCAAAAAATTCAAATGATGAAAAATGTCATACAACCAAGGAACACGGAGCTTCTACTGTTAGTAGCAATAACGGCACGGTGCCTGTCTCGCAAGCAGTTCTGTTGCCTACTGAAATTGCTTATGTTAAAGATATTAATGGCGATTTGCAAAAATGCAGTATGCTAATTGATTCCGGTAGCTAGGGCTCATTTAGCTGGGAGCACTGTGTAAATTTATTTCAGCTAAAGCGTACTAGTGCAAACATAAGTGTAAATGGCTTGAGCTTGCAAAAAATTGGTAAAGTTTCAGGTTCAGTTCAATTACAAGTAACATCTCCATTTTATAAAAATGCAAGCATTTCAGTTAATGCATTAATTATACCCAAGACCACATGTGACCTTCCTCAATGTCAAGTTGATAGGTCTGTTTTGACAGCTTTTAAAGCCTTGCAGTTGAAAGATACAAATTGCTTCCAGCCTGGCCAAATAGATATTCTTTTAGGCACAGACGTATTTGGCAAGATAATGCTTCATGGACGTTTAACTGTTCTGGGACATTCATTAACAGCCTTAGAATCAATATTCGGTTGGGTCATTATTGGCAAGATGAAATGTGTATCACAAACAATAACAATATTTAATTATGCTAGTTGTACCAATGTTCAACTTCAGCTTGAAAATTTTTGGAAATTAGAAGAAATTTCAGAAACAAAGCCTTACACAGAGGAAGAAATTGAGCATGATAATCATTTCAAGCAGAATTTTTCTCGAACTCAACAGGCAGATTTGTTGTTAATTTTCCATTCCATAGGTATAGCAGTGAACTTGGGTCATCTAGCGATGTTGCTGTAAACCGTTTATAACACACTGAACATCAATTTATTAGGAATAAATCTCTTTCCAGTCAATACTACAAATTTATGGAGGACTATCAACAACTTGGTCATATGGAATTGATTCCAGAAAACAAAATTGATGATCCAGCTAATTCTAGTTTTTACCATTCAGTTCCGGATAAAAATGGTGATAAATTTTGAGTGGTATTTGATGGTTCTGCTAAATCTTCTACCAGTATTTCTCTTAATGAGAAACTGATGGTTGGTCCACAGTTACAGACTGATCTGACAACATTAATTATTCATTTCCGAATTCACAAAATAGCTATGACTGCGAACATACAGAAAAAGTATAGATAAACCATACTACAAGATGCCGACTTTCAAAGAATAGTCTGGCGCAATTCATCTTTGAAACCAATTCCGCATTTTCAATTAATTAGGATTGCTTACAGTACTGCATCAGTACTGTACCTTGTAGTAAAATGTTTACAGCAGTTAACAATAGAAGAAGCAAATAATTTTCATATGGCTTCCAAGACATGCCTTAGGGACTTCTACATTGATGATTTGATGTCCGGAGCCAGTTCAGTTACTCAAGCTATAGAATTACAAATACAATTGAATCAGATGTTGTCACGTGCAGGATTTGTACTAAGAAAATGGGCTTCTAACAGCAAGGAAGTCTTGAATTCAATTAATCCAGATTTGTGCTCAGCAAATGCTTCTTTGAACATAGACAATGATGATACTGTAAAAACGTTAGGTATCCTGTGGCCTCCAGTTTCAGATATGCTTTTCTCCAAAGTCAATTTATCATATCCTGAAGTCTTAAACAAACAAACACTACTTTCAACAATTGCAAAGACTCTGACCCTCTTGGATGGTTGGCACTGATCACAGCTTGGTATAAATTGATCATGCTAAAATTGTGGAAACATCAGTTGCAGTGGGATGAAAAGTTTCCTCAAGATATCACATGTGAATAGAAACAACTTACAGAAGATACGTTATTTATTAAAAGTATCAAAATTTCACGATTCTTGTTGGTTGAACCAGATAACTAGTTTCAATTGCACAGGTTTTGTGACACCTCAGAGAAGGCGTACGCCGCTGCAATTTATTATCGTTCTGTGTTAGATACAACACAAATCAATGTTCATTTGGTGATAGCCAAGACAAGAGTTGCCCCACTAAAGACCATATCACTTCCTCAACTGGAACTTTGTGGATATTCCCGTTGACTAAATTGATGGACTTCACCTGTAAAGCTTCGGGGACTCCTACATCACAAGTTTATTTTCATACTGATTCCACTATGGCCTGGATAGGATCTCATGCAAGCTGATGGAAAACCTTTGTCACCACATCAGAGTAGCAAAAATGTCCAGTGGATTCATGTGAGCGGAAATGCTAATCCTGCTGATCTTGCAACTTGTGATCCAGCATCAGCACCGGTTACTTCATAGTGGCTACGTGGTCCAGATTTATTGTATGATTTATTTCCTTTTCAGTCAGCATCATCTGCGCCACTACTGAATGATTCTGCGCCCGAGCAAAGATGTGCTTTATAGTTAACAACTGCTGCCAGTCACTTGATAGACGCTCATGATTTATTTTATAAATATTCTTCTCTCACCAAACTTAAATGTGTTATAACATTATGTCTGAAGTTTGTAACAGGATTGCCACTCACACAGGAGAATGAAATTCCCTGACTTTTCCAGGTGTGTTTTAAGAAAATTCCAGTCTATCTGCGTAGTGTGCATTGGCTGTGCTCAGAGTTAAATCAATTATGGTACCACTTGAAAACACAAAAATTTGCCAATTATGTATGACTTAACCTCAAAGCATTTCTATTATAACTATAACACTTGTTTTTTCTACTGAAGATTGAGATTAAAATCTGCTTAATCTGGACTAAAAAAAT
>KK122589.1:739568-755599 GCA_000611955.2 Stegodyphus mimosarum | reverse complement strand
TAAAGACTATAGAGGCCCCAAAAATGCCTATCAGCTGAGAAGCTTCCTAGAGCTTTGCGCTTACTAGATTTTGTGAAGGACTTTTCTTCCACTGCAAGACTCCTTCACAAGCTGACACAGAGCAACCAAAATTTCTTGTGAAAAAAGAATATGAGGATGCATTTAACAACATGAAGGAAGCTTTAACATCTGCTCCAATCCTGATGTATCCTCAGCTCGACAGATCATTTATTCTTGACACGGATGCGAGCAATGAAAGTGTAGGTGCTCTTTTGTCCCAAGAAACAAATGGCCAAGACCGTGTTGTGGCCTATTGGAGCAAACGCCTGTCTAAACCAAAGAGGAATTACTGTCTCACAAAGAATCCCGAACACCAAGTAGCCAGATGGATACACAGACTCCAGGAATAGGGCATCACTATATGTCATCAGAAGGATCATCACATGGTAATGCCGATGCCTTGTCTAGAAGACCCTGCTCAGAATGCTGCCTATACTGTTCCAGAGTTGAAGCGAATATGAGCTATTTAATCAAGTCGTATGACAAGTTACAACTTCAACATCAGCTTATCGAGACCAGTGGAGTGATGACGAAGTCAGGAAAGACCAGCTGAAGATAGCGACATTTAAACCCATAACTGTTTTAATGGAGATCGAAATGCCCTACCTAGCAGGACATTTTGATCTATAGTCCCATGACAAAACAATATTGGGCTCTCTGGGATTCACTCCACATTTGATGACATCTTCTATAGGAAATTCGAATTGGATGATGGAAAGGCTTTCTGAAGGCAGCTGTTACTCTCAAGATCGCAGATCCCCGACATCCTTAAAGAAGCATATAGCAGCCCTAAAGGAGGCCACTTTGGAATAATGAAGACTCTGCAGAGAGTTCGAGAGTGTTTCTACTGGAATAATGCAAAAGATAATGTGCAAAAGTGATGCCAATCTTGCGATACTGTGCGGATCGGAAAGGACTGAAGAAAAACAGCTGAGAGAAGCTACTATGTTACAATGTAGGAATGCCTTTTGAACGTATCGCCTTTGACATCCTGGTACCTCTGCCACGAACTGCTGATGGCAACAAATACATCCTCATTGTCACTGATTACTTCATAAAGTTGTCCGAAAGGTATTCCATTCTTGATCAAGAGGCAATCATAGTAACAGAGATAATGGTACAGTATTGGATTTCCAGCTTTTGAGTGCCTCTTTGGTTGCATTCTGATCAAGAGAGAAATTTTACCTTGGCTGTAATAAAAGAACGCCGCAAGCTACTCGGTATTGACAAAACACAGACAACACCTTTACATCCCCAGTCATACGATATGGTAGAGAGGTTTAATCGAACCATTGTTAATAAGCTCTCATTGGTGGTTTCCAGAAACCAACAAGACGAGGACATGAAGTTACCTCTATTCTTACTGGCTTACTGCAGTGTTGTCCACAAGAATACTGGTTATTTCTCATCTCATATGCTCTTCAGAAGTGACCTTCGTCTGCTTTGTCGTCTCTTGTTCATTGCTCACCGGATGCACCTTCATTGCCTGAGGAGTACATCCAAGATCTCCAGGCCTAGGTCTGAAGTGATGTACAGTTTTGCACAAGAGCGGGTCAACTTGGCGATGAAGAAGATGAAAACCCACTATAACACAAGAGCTACAGAACATTGATTCAACGAAGGAGAAATGGTATGTTCATGGAATCCGATTCAATGGAAAGAATCTCCTAAACTACAGTCGCTTTGGGATGGTCTTTACACAGTTCTAAACAGGTTGAACGACGCAGTAGTTCGGATCGAGAAGTAATCAAATTCTAAGCCTAAAGATGCTCATTACAAGAACCTGGCTCCTTATTATGGCCATAGTATATAATGTATATAATGTAAATAGTAGAAAACCATGTTGTTTCTAACCTATTTGTTTCTAAATTTCTGCACTCAATGACATAGGATTTGTTTTAAGTTACTTATTGCAATTATTGTTTATGCTGTTTGTTACTGCATTATAATGTTAATGCACTGATGCTTTAGTTGTAAGTATGGCTTCCTGTCCAGAGATTTACTGTCCAGGATGTTCAGTCCTTGGGAAGGGGACAACGTTATGAATTTTGTATTTTAGTAAAATTATAATTAAAATTGTTGTATTTTTCTATATAATGCAGCATGAAACAAATTTTTAAAAGAAAGCTATGCCAGAACAGTAAGAAGGTAGGGGCACACATATTCAAAGCTAAGTAAATGGGTATCTTCGTCATTTGTATTGAAATTGAATAAATGTAATTGACCACTACGTTAGTTGTAACTGTAATTCCACTCTCTCGATTTACTTTCCAGTAATTTCAAGAAGCAGAATATCTCGCAGCCAGTTGAAAACTATTTCAAGCCGAACAGACAGCATTTGCTCTTAGTTGTTTCGTAAGCTGCAGCTGTTATTGTTGAGTTCAGCATGAGATCAGTTAGCTTTCTCTTTAGATGCACTTTGCATTACATTGTGTTTAACAATCTTAGTAGTTTGAAGTGGAACTACTGATTATACTGTGTGATACCGTGAACACTTGTATGAATATTTCTGTAAAAAATTCCAGAGTTCTGAATATTTCTTTTGATAAAAATCTGACTTTCAACTTGGCTGTTCTGTTGAAAGCATAAAATTGTCCCATAAGACTTTATACTCCAAACCCAACATGATGCTAGCAGTGTCAGTGTTTGGTCATACTAAAATATCCTGTCATGACAGCCATATATACTCGCTGTTCTGTAATTGTCCATGACAGTGAAAACTGTGAAAAAATATCAAAACAATAAACAAATGAAAGAAGCTCAGAAAGAAAATGTTAAACCACCACCTAAAAATTGGAAAAAAAAAAAAAAAACTAGAAGCACACTTTGGGGAAGGTATGAATTTAGAACATTTAGATTCTGACAATGCTACAATGGGACTGGAAGTCCCCAAACTCACATCTAAAGCGCAGAACACCATTTTTTGATGCTCACCATCATTTCATAGAATTGTCACAGCTTTCCTGAAAGTCTCTTTAACATAAAATACATTGATGCACACTAGACTTTGACGCACACTAGACTAAAACCTGAAACTATAAGGTAAGCTTCAGAACTATTTCTTTCACCAGGAAAGGTAATTTGGTATGCGAGCCTGTCTGCGGTTTTCGCACCTCATATGACTATCCCAGCAATTATTCAATTTTTTTAACAATAAGCCTCCAAGACACTGCTATCTAAAATATGTACATAGACTTCAGTTTCAGTGTTCTCTTTACTTCCCTCCAAATTACCACACTGATCAATGAAATTTAGATTATCTAATGCAGCATCTGCTGAATCCTTTATCACACAAGTGGGTATTTTAATAGCCATAGTTCCATTATGAGGGACAAAAGGCAAAAATGTCAAGGCAGACAAACTGAATAGTTTGAAGATCATTGCCCATGTGTCCTCAATAATGGTCAGAATACTTATTTCCATAAAGCTACAAGGATGTTTCATGTTCTTGCTCTGGCCATTTGTTCACTATCTTAGTTACCTTTTTATACATTTCATGCTAGGAATGATCTTTCAAATCGGGGTATTTAACAGTAGAATGGCTCTAGTGCATGTCAGGATTCCCCATTTTATACTTGATATAGCTGACTGGGAACTCATCTCTTGCACAGCTCACAGGCAAAATGATACAAGATGTGCATATTGATATTACATACAGTCTCTACGTTGACAACGTCAACAAAGCTACCAAAATACTCAAAACCATTGGGGAATCATTAATGCCAAGAAATGTTGAGACAACACAAAAAAGCTTGGGGAGCTTTTCATAGATATCTCATTCAGTCAGCCTTTTTTATTCATAATTTTTTTAAGGATAGGACTTTTCAAAGAAAGACAGTCTGTACTGTCAGATGTTTTGAAACAAGATGTGAGTGTTTCTCAAAGAAGCATTAGACTCTTCAGCTTAATTCTGTTTAACTTAAAAGCTTTTATTTAAATCAATTTATTTATTAAATCTTGTTTAATTGATCAGTTTTTCCCCGACTGATCATCCAGAGTTTGAAAATCACAGATACTCACTCTCCAACCAAAACATTGTGGCAAGTTTGAAAGTCTTGCCTCTTTCACAACACACAGAAACAAATGAAAAATTACCCCAACTGACATAAAACCCGAGGATAACAGATTGAAACACTCTCAGGCTAATCAGGATTACTCAGTATTTCTATACAAACCTAATTCCTCTGACATGGCAATCAGAAATTCGAGGCAGCAAGGGTTTCGAAGAAAATACTTCAAAACGGGTTCAACAAAATTCTTTGAATTAATGCTGAAAATGCATGGACTTAAATTTTGTTTTTCCACATAATGTGATTTGAGATATTGAGTTTCAACTTTTTCTTCGCAAGAGATTTTCAACTTATTGTCTGAAAATAGTAAATATTTTCAAAACAGAAATAGTTGTCACACGTAGAAATTAAAATTACTTATGATAGAAAAGCCCTGCTTGATGCTTCTGTACAAACGAAGATCTACAAAAAATATTTAAGAATTTCACGCTGTTTTTATTTTTCACTGTTACAATAATATGATGATTATCTAATTAATGAATTTCTTTCATTTTCATTGTAAGTTACACAAATGAAAATAAATACATAATTGCATACAAACTAAAAATTCTTATATATTCTTACATTAAGTTTGTTAATAAAAAATTTGTTAAAGTTTCACAAAAATACGAAATAGATGATAAATCAAATTTCAAATTTGAGCTTCCAGATGAACATATTTGAGTGGAAACGTTCAAAATTCAAAATTTGATAGCTCTAGGTACTGTCATTTTATCACAATGCAACAAACATACATACATTTATGGAGATACGTCATTATTTAATTTCTTTAAATATAATACATGATGATATTTGGTGGCAACAAATATTATAATACAGGGTGATAATATTTGGTGGCAACAATTTGAAAAGTGAATCAACGCAAAATGCCAAAACTATATTAGTCCTTCTGGGTGAATTCTGCCTTTGGACTATATATTTTTTTAAAAAAAGTGACATATAACTCTTGACAAAAATCTTTAAATCACTTTCTAAATGATTACACAATGCATAATATAACTTAGAAGCAGAACTTAATTTTATGACAGGAAATTTATGCAAAGAAATTATATTCAGAGAAAGAAAACAAGAAAGGGATGAATTTTATGTTCTTGTGTCAGATATTTTTAGCATGATATATATGAATTTCAAACAGAAGAGAAGTCTGCTTTAAAATGAAAAGTTACATATCCTGTATTATTCATTTTTCTCAGCTGAACCCACCCTATCAAAGGCCAAGTGGTAATATTGTTGAACACAAGTAATTCGACCTAGGCTCTAACCTATTGAATGGGTAGCTACATGGGAATTTTTATGGTTTTCTTATGTGCAACTTCAATAAAAGTCAGTTTTCTCTTAAAACGTCCATGACAGCATCCCTTTTCATAAGCTCACAGCCTCTGTGAGTTTTGATATATTTTAAATAGACAAATCCAATCTTCATTTGTATCCAAAAGTTTTTAATCACAAAAGAATCACTCTCATGAATATTTTGGATTGTTTTACCTCTGTGAGTTTTGATATATTTTAAATAGACAAATCCAATCTTCATCTGTATCCAAAAGTTTTTAATCACAAAAGAATCACTCTCATGAATATTTTGGATTGTTTTATATACAAAAATACCAAAGTAATTATATAAATTGAAATAAATTAAATTATTTTATCTCAAACGTATTGCTAATATATAAAATTGTAAATTTCATACTATCAGCTGTTGAAGGTAATAATGTCTGTACGATTTGAGCTTGGCCTAATTCATTCCTATATAAAAAGCACTGGAAACAATAGAGTACTGAACATCGCAGACTGAAAGGCTGTTTCTCATTTATCATGCACATTAGTAGCACTACAATAGCAGGCCTAGGAAAAAATGGCTAAAATTAAAACTATGACCTTGCAATAACTGCAAAATAGAACTGAAGTTATTACAATATCTATCTAAGAAGCAAATTTCCATAAAACTTACTGAGGAGGTGTCGTAGGGGCACATACCGTTGAAAAATATTCTTGATTACTATGATTGCCTCGTATTATTTCAGCAACTGTATTTATTGCCTGAAAATATTAAAATGAAATTCAAAATTAATGTGAAAATAAAATATCACTCAATTTTTAGACAATTATAAGAAAACAATATTTTGTTCATTTAAAAAAAAACTATTCCAACTGTAGAGACATTAGGTTATTTCGTAGCAAGAGACATGAAAAATTAGCTGCGCCTTCGCCGGGAATCGAACCACGGACCTCTGAAATACCGGCTCAGTGTGCTGACCATTACACCACGAAGGCATGCGAAGAAAGAGGGAGAAATACCTTATATACTCCCCTTTTTAAAGGGCGACTAGGGTTTTAGGGGACCTAGTCGCCAAATCCTGGGTGTGGAGAGTCATCATCCACAACCCTTTTAGTTCGGGCGCCACTTGTAGAGACATTAGGCATTTTTGGAAGCAGGAACCATGAAAAATATGCATTGCTTTCGCCGGGAATCGAACCACGGACCTCTGAAATTCCGGCTCAGTGTGCTGACCGTTACACCACGAAGGCATTTTTAGGGGACCTAGTCGCCAAATCCTGGGTGTGGAGAGTCATCATCCATAACCCTTTTAGTTCGGGCGCCACTTGTAGAGACATTAGGCATTTTTGGAAGCAGGAACCATGAAAAATATGCATTGCTTTCGCCGGGAATCGAACCACGGACCTCTGAAATTCCGGCTCAGTGTGCTGACCGTTACACCACGAAGGCACGCTAAGAACGTGGGAGATATACCTTATACAACTGTGACATTTATATATGCGTATATCATACACACTGCCCTCCAAAAGTTAAGCATGTTTTTTTGTGTCTAATTTGAGAATGAAGCAACATAAAAACAAAAAATTTACAGGACATGTTCATTACACGGTTCTTTAATGAATGTGACATAGAAAAGGCATGTTGAATTCAGAAAGATTCTGAAGTTCAACACAAACATGAATTACAACAATAAATTGCACTCTTGGCAGAGAAATCCAGTCTTGGAGAAAGAGTATATCACAGTTTTTTGAGGAAAAATGGGGTGGTAACATTACAAAAATGGGTTCTAATGAGGAATAGATCCACCTCTAGTTGCAATACATTAGCGGCAGCAATGCTCTATGTTGTCAATTAAGTTGTTCGTCAGCGAAACTGGAAGCAACGACCAGACACGGAGTAATCCTTGCTCAAGCTCATCTAATGACCTTGGAGGAGGACTTAAAGCAGCAACCTGTCTCCCAAGGTAGTTCCAAAGATGCTCTAACAGATTCAAGTCTGGGGATTGAGCTGGCCACTCCATCTGCTCCATACTGTGATCCTCAAGATACGCTTCAACAAACCTGAGCTCAGTGCGGTCATGCATTGTCGTCCGTCAGAAGAAATCCAGGACCAACAGCAGTGGCATATGGGTAGACATAATGATCAAGGATCTCGTCTCGATATCTCATACCAAAGGTCCTCCATGGAACACATATAGGTCAGTATGACCACCAAGAGAGATCCCAGCCCAAACTATTATTCCACCACCTCTGTAACTGTGTGTTTCCACAATGTGGGATTGGTTGTATCTGGTGCATTGTTCTCTCCAAACCAACTGACAACCTCAATCACTCTCCAATGTGAACCTGGACTCGTCTGTGAAAAGAGATGCCCATTGGTGACTACTCCAGGAGACGTGCGCTCAACATAAACGGGCACCTCTGTGTCCTTGGATCAAGAGGACACAAACAACTGGTCGTCTTGCATACAGACTTGTATTGTTTATGCGTCTGCGCACTTTATTAGCTGAGATTCTTGTTCCTGTTGCCACTAAATGATCTTCCATGAGCTGAGGCACAGTAATGTTATTCCTCCTTGGGACCGAAAAAGCTAAATAACGGTCTCCCACAGGTATTGTAACTCTAGGTCTGCCTGGAACATATCTTCTAGACACAGAATTCCTGGATTCAAACTGATTCCATAGTTGGTGGATCACACTATGAGAGACGTCTAGCAGCATAAGCTTGTGACATCCCCATTTCCATCCATCCAATCGCCCACTACCTCAACAAACTGGAGAAATTACTTCTCCTGGACCTTACGAGACTCTCTTGGATATTGCCCACAAAACTGTAATAGCAACTGCAGATTAACACTCATGAACAAAAATTACAATTTTTGCATTTTTTCTCAAACTACTATATAAGTATTCATTTCTATAAAATAAAAGTGGTAGCTATTGTTTTTGCATATATTTTCTTAAACTTTGATACTGTTATGCATATGAACTGTGAAGTAAACGTTACTGATATTTTTGTAATGGTGAGCTTTGAAAAACATACTGTTCCTTAACTTTTGGTGAGCATAGTATATAAACACACACATATGTTTATATAACACATATGTACATATATATATATATATATGAATAACCCAGTGCATATATACACACACATATGTTTATATAACACATATGTACATATATATATATGAATAACCCAGTGTATATATACATATATGAATAATTTAGTGTGTGTGTATATATACATATATATAATATGTTACTTAGCCAAAGAAATATTTTTAAAATCCAATAAGAAATAAACTATAAAATCAATATCCTAAATTTTATAACACTAAAAGAGAGTTAAACTCAGGAAGTTGTTTAACATAATTTGCAGCCACTCAGTGTGCAGACATTTGCAGCTACAGCAGACATGTATGCATCATTTGGAAGATTTACTTGGATATACTGGATGGCTGGCTGATGGCACACGTGAGTAAAAACAGTGATGGTTACCTCTTTCACCAAAATGGTCGTTCAGTTTAGTACCATAAAGCCAATTTGAAAAGTATCGCAGGCATAATTTTTGACAAAAATACAGATTATTTTTGCAAAAGTATCTCAATAAACATTTTGCCCCTAAACTGCATGCAGCATGAGGAGATAATGCTTTAATGCAATGGCACTACCAAGCTTCAGACTTAATCTCATGTGATTTTTTTTTCTTGTGAGGATTATATCTTTCTGACTTTACCTTTCCCTAATCCTTCAAAGTCTTCATAACTCTGCTATAAATGACTGGCTTTGGTTGATGTACACTGGTTATCATAAATTAAGGAAAAATCTCGATTACTGAAAAAGTTACATGTAGTATTTTATGAAACTTACCCACAATATACAAAACATAGTAAGGTATCAACTAACATAAAAAGAAATTACCAGAAATTATGGTAGTATAGAAATTAGCACATGTATAAAATGAACAAATTGAAGGTGTCAGTTTGCTATAGGAAAAGTACCTTCAATATGGAATATGATCCCCTCTGGAAGCAATACAGCATACAGCGAAGTGTAATGCATTAAAAGCATACAGCGATGTGTAATGCTTTCAATTATGCGGTCTATCAGTTCCATAGGAAGCAAGAGCCACTGCTCTTGCAAGGCAGTTGCAAGCGTGGAAAGGGTCTGAGGGGGCAGATTGAGAGCAGCTAGACATCTCCCTAAAGCATCCCAAATGTGCTCGATAGATTTAAGTCTGAGTATTGAGCTGGCCACTCCATGTGCATAATTGTTTCCTGTTGAAGACAATCATCTACGATGCAAGCCCTGTGTGGTCTTGCGTTGTCGTTCTATAACAGGAAAGCATCACCTATTGCCCCGGCATATGGGCGCATATAAGCATCAAGGATGTCATCTCTATAAACCTGAGCATTCACGGTTTCCCTTGGAAAGACATGGAGGTCTGTGCATCCACCCAAAGAGATGCCACCCCAAACAAAGACACTGCTTCTACCGCATGCAGCTCTTTCACGGATGATAACGGGGGTTCCTGGTTCTCTCCATATCAAATAATGCCTACTATCGCTTTCTAGACTAAACCTGGACTCATCCGTAAAGAGAACAGCACTCCATTGATCAGGCTCCACTGAACATGTTATCGTGCCCAGCAAACGGTCCCTCCTATGGCGTGACGTCAGCGGCATGCAAATGGCTGGTCGCCTCGCATACAGACCACCTTCGTGAACCCTTCTACCCACAGTTGACGTTGACACCAACCTTCTGATGGCTGCAGCAAGGGAGGATCTAAGAAGAGTTAGAATAGCGGTTCTATTCCTGCATGCACATAATGTCAAATATTGGTCATCCAGCGCTCATTGTAGCAGTTGGCCGTCCTTGGCTGCACTTCCTAGATGCCGAATCTGTGGTTTGAAATTCCCTCCAAACTCTATTAACAACAGAAGGACTCACATTTAGCCATCTGACCACTTCGGTTTGACTTTGTCCTGCTTCTAGTCTCCCAATGGCTCTCCATCGTAGTTCTGCAGGCAAATGATGCCTGGAGGTCATTGTTACGAATTGGCTATCTGATTTCTGACGTCACTATCACAGTGAAATATGTGGGCTTGCTCTCAAACATGGACTTTTATGCTCCATGCAGATGACATATTCGGAGCACTGCGCCACTAATTTGCATATTACAGTTTTACTTTGCTACTCTTACTTGGCAATATATTCAAATTTTACACGGTTTGGTGTATTTTTGAGGGAGTTATCAGTATTTTTGTGATTTTTGCTTAATTTATGATAACCAGTGTATTGGCACATATACGAGATAAAGAAGTTTATTGTAGAGATACCCACTATATCAGAAAAGGTGGACACACTGAGCATTTGTGAAATATATGGAAGGAAACTCGATGTATTTGCCTCTATTTCTACGCAACACTACATTGATTGCCTAATTTATTTAAATTTTTTAAACAGTTCATAGCATTAAGAATAATTCTTTACGTGTGTGTGTGTGCAAACATGTACGTACATAAAACCATATTTTTTAGCATCTGAGTTAATGTGTTTTATAATATATTTTAGTCAAAATAATCATTAAATTCAGTTATATCCAGAATATAAGCCAATTTTAAATGTGCATTATCTAAAAAAATTTAATTAAGAAAGAATAATTAAGAAAACTTATCAAAAAGCTATGAAAAAATGGCAGATTTTCTAACAGTAAAAAAATATGTACACATAATATACTATTTACATGACAAAAAATTTAAAGAAATTAAAAAAAAAATAATAACAAAAAATTTAAAGGGTACTATTAGTGTAATAAATTTATGAAAAGAAAATATATAACAATGCAATAGCTGCAGAGAAAGATAAAAATATGGAATCATTTTAATTTCAAATAATGGCTGACTGTAATGACCGCATCTCTAATTTAAAGGTAAATCAATAGAGAAACAAAAAATCTGATGTGGCAAGCACATGACATCCTGGAATAAAAACAAGCTTTAAGTAAACTACCACTTCCAGTTGATTGTTTTGTAAGTAAAATCTAATTTGTTTATAAATTTATTACTCAAAGTTAATTACAATATAAGCTCAACTATCCAGAAAGCTTAGGAAATGAAGAATTCTGGATGCATGAAAATTTTACATAATTCAGCGTATAAAATATAGAATCCACATTAGAAATGCCCATCAATAGGAAAAATTTAACAATCTTCTTATTTGTTAGCAATCTAAATATCAAAAGCCTATGTATAAAATTATACCACCTTTAAAAAAAAAGTTTACGTACACTGCTCGACATTGAAAATGAAATACCAAGAAGGAATGGTCAGAAATTTATGCAAATTTTAGAGTAGACACACGTCACTAAGTTATGCAAATGATGTGAAATACGCAGCTCTCCGATGCACGTGAAGTAAGATATAAGGGAAAGAATGTGCAGAATGGGCAATATTCGTGACGTTATTTCTGCCAGACGAATTATCGAAGAAAGTTGGTTTTTGTCACGGAGGAAACATGTAATAGGAGAGAATGAAAGGCCGCCGTCAACGAAGGCACTTCCAGCAGATAGACAATTTTACGAGGGGTATGGTGATCGGACTGAGAAGGCGGGTTGGTCCCTACGTCAAATTGCAGTTGATACCCACATGAATGCGAGCACGGTGCATCAGCTATGGCGCACATGGTTGGAACAAGGGAATGTGGGAAGGAGGGGGGGTGCAGGTGCAGCCAGAGTAACGTCAGCATGCGTGGATTGGCGCATCCGCCAACAATGATGCCTCAACAATACTTGGATAATGTACTGCGGCCTGTGGCAATCCCCTACCTTCAGGGGCTGCCTAATGCAATTTTTCAGCATGATAACGCCCGACCACACAGTGCTCGCATCTGCCAATATGCTCTGCAAGGTATACAGATGCTTCCCTGGCCATTGTACTCTCCTGATCTGTCACCAATCGAACATGTGTGGGATGTGATTGGATGCTGTTTGCAGACTCTGCCCCTGCCTCGTTCAGAAGACGAACTGTGGCAAATGGTTGAAAGGAAATAGAGAGTCATCCCTCAGGACACCATCCGCACTCTTATTGACTCTATGCCTAGATGTGTTTCTTCGTGCATCGCTGTCCGTAGTGGTCCTACATCCCACTGAGCCAACGCCGTTCTCACTCTGTATTCTGACTACCATTTTGAAATAAAGATAACTTATTGCTGCTAGCTATCTCTGTCTGTTTTCCAAATTTCATCACTTTCCGACCACTTCTTCTTGGCGTTGCATTTTCAATGTCGAGCAGTGCATTTCCATCACTATGCAATCCCACCAAACATGAAAGTTGGAGATATTGCCAATCATTCTGGTGGAAATTTAAATAAACACTTAGATAATAAAGAGATACAAATTATGGATGTAGCATATAAAAACTTAAACTACTTATCATAATTGTCCACATTTCATCTTCTTCGTTAATACATTTTCAAAGCTTTGTGGCTTTTTTCAATGCCCGGATCCTGTAACTTTAAAAATTTCCTCCCTCATGCAGTTCCAAATATTAAAAATTTTTTCAAATGAGAGGAAGAATTTATTTTCCCTTCTTTACAAAAATTAAACCAGCTTATTGACAGTTAATCAAATTTATATTAAATAAAAATTAATTCTTGTGATTGCATTGCGATACCATTCTTATCCATTATTGGTGCTAAATCACACTGTTTGGCAGCAATTTGTTAATAATATTACAAGCACTGTAATTGCATAACAAATAGCTCATTCGCTAAATTTTTCAGGAAATTTTTTTTTCTAAAATTCTTAAGTATTCCAATTACTTGAATGTCGGATAGTCGGGCTTTTATTTTACAAACACTATTGAATTTTTATTACTCTGTTCTCCCATATAATGGACAGCGATAACCATATGTTCTCATGCTTTGATTTCAAGCTATCACATCAAATATAGTATATCCTCTTGTCATATAGTGTTCCAGATTCACAACACAATGATTTAACAATCCCAACATTTTTAAAAGCAGCACACCTTTAGAATTCCTACATAATTAAATCATATCTGACAGAAAAACATTAGTCATTCGTATTTCTGACACAAATTCTACTCATCGAGCTATTTTAGTTGGCACTTGCCAAAGATCCCTTTTTAGATACACTTATAATTAAAACTATTAATTTAATGTATATGAAGAAATATTTATTGATACTGTCAAAAGATAACATTACAAGTCTGTCTGATATATTACAGGGTTGCCACTGAAACAGGAGAATGAAATTCCCTGACTTTTCCATGTTCTCCAGGTGTGTTTCTATTCGCGTAATCCACTTTGGCTGTGCTAAAAGGAAAATTAATTATGGTACCACTTGAAAACACAAAAATTTGCCAATTAGATATGACTTATATATTATCCTCAAAGATTACTATTAAAACTATAATAGGAGTTCTTTTCTCCACTGAAGAATTGAGATCAGGATCTGCTCAATGCGGATAAAAAATGTCTTTTTTTGGGGGGGGGCTGACATTTTGCAGCTGAAAAGAAAGAAATCTACATTTTGCAGCTAAACGAAAGAAAGAAATCTACTTAATGATATTTTTAAATAAATTCAGGTATTTTATATTTATTTAGCTGAATACATAAGCAAAAAATATGTGCATTGAATTTCGTGATGTTATGTCATCATACTGCTAGAATTAGTTTCAGGATTATGACAGAGAAAATTTGCTGAAATTTGAAAGTATTATTTACTAATAATAAATAAATTTAAAGGGAAGAAGATTTAAGGGGAAGAAGCAACATTAAATGATATGAATAACATTAAAATAATTCAAAAACTAATTACAACAATCAACGATATTTTGGGGAATATAGTTATCTTAAATGGTTAGCCTAGATGACTGATTTCTATTTTTTATTTTACTGCAAAATGACAAATAAGGCATTTCTTAAAAAGAAAAAAGTATTTAAAAGATTTTACGGTAAAATCCTACTATACGCTAAGGTCTTGGCACGATTTTGAGAATTACCGCCAACACCAAAATGGCCTGTTAGCTGCCCATCAGAATGTCGCCAAATCCCGTGTGTACCGTACACCGTGGCTATTCTAACCTAAATGGTACTGCTATACTGGGATTAAAGCGATTTTGTTTGATACAAGAATACATATATTCTTTAGTTCAACATGCACTGCACATGCGCATGCGAGTATTTCGATTCTCGAGGTTACTGGGAACCAAAGTTACTGGAAGCTTACTTTGCCTTTCTAAAAGACAATCTGTTTGGAGCTGCAAGAATTGGCTCTATGCCAGCTGCCTGAGTGACGCTAACGTGCGCCAAGAAAGTGATCAGCTTCCAACGTTGGTGCAAAACTCACGTTTTTGGCAGATCGCTGTATGAAATTCCCTGACTTTTCCAGATTTAGACTAAAATATTTGAATTCCCTGACTTTTTGGTCAATTTTCAAATTCCCTGACTTCCGGTAGCGTGGCAACCCTGATATTAACTGAACCCAGGCTGGGTGTTTTGAGAATGTAAAAAATCCTACTATTTTTTTAGAATGTTTGATCTACATTAGACATTATACTACAAAATTAGAAATATTTAACAAAACCCTTAAATTCGTACTTTCCAAGTTTTGTAATTGAATTTAGGCCTACAGTCTGTCATGTGTGTATGTGTATATATACATATGTAATGATTTTGAATGTACATCGAATATTGGAATTCTTGATAGCTTCTGATGTCCATCATGGCTGATGGTTAAAGCATACTGATGAACGTATCAAAAACTGGATTTCTATAAATCAGCAATCTTTGTTTTTGAACATAATGAAATTATTTCTTAGAACATAAGGTATTTCTAGATCATAAGCAATTCCAATACCTTTTATATGCACATTATTTTTATCTTAGAATAGGAACAAAAAAGGACATAGCAGAGCACAGAAGACACTTTAGCAATGGCAGAAGCTAGGTAAGGGAATGCAGCAGAATAAATAATGATGTAATTAACTCACCAGAGGTATTTATGCTAAATCTGATGTACAAATACAGCTAATCTATGATTGGTTAATTTTAGTTGCCCTTTTCATATAGCATTACATAACGATAGAAAGATCTCGAATTTAGAAGAACAGATGAATTTAGGGGAAGAGCACCAAATCTAGGATGTTAATTTTGAGGTCGCCAATTAAAGCAGCTATTGTATTGTGTTATATCTTATATATCTATTGTATTTTGTTATATCTTACACACACACACACACATACATACATATATAATATCATTAAGGTTGTAATTAAAAGAAGATGAAACTCTAAGCATGCCTCTCATTCAATGATTCTTCTTCTTTTGCTTTCACCATTTCAAAATAATGTAGACAAAATGCTGGCAGGCGGCATGTCTGCAAAGGAGACTTTCTTGTACCGCTGAGCAACTTTGTCCCCTTGTATAGACAAGCCTTAAAATCCAAATGGAAGCATTTATATCATTTCACACAGACCTTTTTTTATTGTTATGTATTATATCAAGCTGTTATTTAGATGAGGAATAAAAAATTAATTTAGATATTACAAAGAAGGGCTTCATCAAATGAAGACCTTAGCTCCAAGCCAATGATCAACAG
>KK122589.1:718717-739527 GCA_000611955.2 Stegodyphus mimosarum | reverse complement strand
CCACCTTCTTTTCAGTTATATCAGACTGTCACATTTTAAGGACTTGTTGTATTATGACACAAATATTTAAAAATGGGTAATTCAAAAAGAAACTCTTCAGAATCTTTAATATTTTTCATATTTTTCTTATAAAAAAGTCCCACATCACTGAAATGACCAGAAAAAAGCCATATCATCACAAAAGATGAAGATTTCATTGCAATTATATGTTTAACTGAAATACTCAATCCTACTAAATAGTTTTAATTGTAAATTTCATAACCATTGTAGTTACCATGTTATAAAAAAAAAGACATATAACATCTACAATCCTTTACAAAGCAGATTTCCTACTGAAATTCAACTTTTAATTTCCCTGACTGAACCTAATAATTTCCTTGACCAAACATGATGAATTATTCAGCAAATTAAGAATGAGTAACTGAATAATTTTATGCATTTACTGAAAATGCAATGAAATAATTTTAAAAAATTACAAAAATCTAATTTATTTTATTCATTATTGCAAAGCAAATGAAAAGTATAAGATAGTTTTTAAAGAGAAATACAAGATCTAGAATAAACTGCTCATACAACAAAAGAAATTAATAACAGTACCTCATTCATTATTTATATTAAAAAGCATTTATTATTATAAACATTTATTATAATATACAACCAAAAAATGAGGTAATTCTTAAACAACTTACTTTTGAAAGACAATTACACCTTCAGATAAATGAGTGACAGAAGTTATTTTTCTGAAGAAAAGGATGAACAATCCAGCATGTTAACAGATAGGGGAAATGTTATGGAGTAATGAAACTGTATGTGATATGGCAAGAATAAATTATTTACAAAAACAAACACACAGATTATGATAACTCTTCATTTGATTCTTTTAAAAAAGTTTTTTTTCCTTCCCAGTTTATCGGTTACAACTTAAAATATGATTTTTTTATTACTTATGTGTATTGATTTTTTACTTTTATTTCTACATTTTTTTTAAAGAAAAATTCTGATTTTACCCGACTTTTGAAAAAACTTAGTATTTAAATATTAACACAAATACCTTGGCAGATATTAAGTAATTTTTTGCATAAGAAATCAGTGATGGCTTTAATTAGGGGAAAAATGCTTATTACATAAATATGTATCATTTTATATTATTATGCTTATTATTTATTCCAAAATTCAACAAATAAATGTACTTAAAAGCTCCTTCTTTTTGGAGGTGGGTGCAAATTCTGTACTGATCCCTTAAAGAATAGATAAAAAACTATTAGCAATTTTGCAGCAAAATCCTATACTTCTGCAGAAATTTTACTGCAGTTTCTTCCACTACCGGCAAATCTTTCAAATTAAGGAAAAAACTATTATAGTTTGAACAAAGCTACTGAAACTGTGAATACTACAAAAGGAACAAATAAGAAGATAGCAGTGTTAGCACGGTTGCCAGAATTTGATCAACATTCTGAAAATTTGGCAGATTCTGTGAATTTAGTGATATTGGTTGCCCTAAAGTAAATGTTAAATGTACAAACTTTCTCTGCCCCAAAAAGAAAATGTACTTTTTTTCTAATTTTTCATAAAAAATATCATACATACCTCTGTTAAAACATCTGCAGGAACTCCTGTAGCCATCAAAATGGAAGACAGCTGTTCCAACAACCCTTCAATCAAAATTATTTAAAAAAACATTAGATTTTCAAATAAAATTTCTCATGCTGTTTCTAAATTCAGATATAAACCTAATACTAAATATTCAGCAGTACACTGTACTGCTGAATATTGTACTGCTGATATGAGATATATTTAAACTGCTGACACTATGAAAATGAATGACTTGGACTATTAAATATCGGGTTTTAAGGAAAGTTTTTTGCCACTGCAAATATCATCTACATAAACAGTTCGTGTTGGCATATTTATTTATATTTTGTCAAACAATGTTTGGCATTTGAAAGAAAGAGACTTGCTTTAGAATACTGTGTTATGAAATTTGTAAAAAAAGAGCACAGTCATTAAGGTATCATTGTACATAAGAACAAACATCCTAATAGACATGCCTGCACTAATCTGCTTGAATATCAATGGAAGGACAAAATTCTGGACTGGATCGTCACTTGTGATAAAAAGTAGATTTACTTCAACAACATGAGCTGAAAAGAGAGTTGGTTTGCACCCAGTAAGCTTGTTGGCAGCAATGCAAAGTGCAATTTGGCTTTAAAAAAAAGATTATGCTTTATATCTGGTACGATTGCCGTGGTATTATCAAAAAAGAGTATCTGGGAAAAAATAAAACTCTCGACAGTAAGGTGTACAGCGAGATATAAAACTGAGTTCTAGCACAAAAAGGTAATGTTCCATCAAGATAATGCAAGACCACATGTGTCGGCATTCAATGACTGGACTGTGTGCGACTCGAATGGGACCTTTTGCCACACCCACCATATAGCCTCAGTATCGCTCCTTTGGACTTAAACCTTTTTTCCCACATGCAGCTACATCTTACTGGTGCTATCTTCTATTCTGCACAGGATGTCTGAAATGAGGTTGACCTGTTTTCGGACTTGCGGCCACTAAGTTTCTGGGCTGAAGGCTTTGAAAAACTACCAAAACCTAGGCAGAAAATCGATGATAGATTTGGATGGTGATTACTACCTGCGCTAAAGGTACTTCTTTCATGTTTTCTTCTAAATTTATTAAGAATGTTTCTTGGTGGAAAACTTTCATTAGAAACAGTTAGAATCCTTATGTATTATGTATTAATTACAAGAAATAGAAGGAACAGTTTTCTGCTATTGATCACAGTAAAGCAAACTGGCTAAAAGATAATAGAAAACTTATATTTTTGAACAGTTAATAATAATTAATTTGGAATAGAAACCTATTTCTCTCTGGACAGATCTGTTGGCCTTGTCGAACTTTATATTTATAAATTAAACATAGAAATATATATACAGATATACAGACATGACGTATTACAATGAAACATAGAGACAAATATTAAATAAACATAAATTTAGCCTCTTACATAAAAACCCTTAAGAAAAAGTAATATACATAACAATTATTCACAGCTTTGCATATCACAAATTACAGTCAATTCCCAATCTACTGGCTTGCAGATACCTTGAGCTCTGCCTGAAATAATTTGCTTCACGAACTATCACCATGAAGCAAAAGTCCTAAGCCCAGAAAAAAAATTCTGGCCAATGTTTTCCTCAAATTTGACTAGTTCTTTTTTAAATATTATTTAATGTCTTTTTAATTTAGTTTCTTCATATTTAATGAAGTTATTACAGTGTATTCTTTTTGTTTTGAACACTGATTACCAAATGAAGTTGATAAGTTATCAAATGAATTTAATCTAGTGATTAAACTGTTTGAAAATACAGGTAAATTGTTGCATTTTTCTGTTCATTATAATATGGTTTATTTCTTTTTCCTCTCCTTTTCATTGCCCTCAGAATAACTGTAAGTTTGAGTTAACCATGGATATCATCTCAGGTATTACCACAGTTAACTGCAAGTTGATTGCATTTGGATGATTATATTGATACTAGAACTACTAGTGATTAATATACTCCCATTTTTACCATGGGACAATATGCATTATTTTGATGTACTGATGGTTCTAATGTTTCAATAGAAAACTATATTTAAACAATAATGGTAAGTTGCAGCCTTTATTTTCCCTCTGCATAATTTTAATGTTTCAAAATAAACGTCAATTTGAGTTATTGTAAGTGAACACAAAAAAATTTCATGAAATACTTTTCTTAATTCATATAAAAGAACATATGCTGGAAATTTTAAGGTATGTAATATCTTTTATTTATTACAATAAAGACAAATAAATAACAAATACAAAGAAATGATCAAATGAGTGTGTTACATGTATATGCATCTTGTTATGAGTTAGTGACATATTATTAGAATTTTCATATGCTTTACCATACACAATTCAGATTTCTCATCCAATTTCGTGCCAATTACAGCTTATATACTTCCATTACATGTAGCTTTCACTGATGTTGCATATTATAGCGAGGTAATGTTGCCTATTTATTTGCAATGTATCTCACGATATATGGCATAGGAAATAATGAAACAAAAATTTATGTATTATTTTTACTTCAGCATTGAATAAATAATTTACTCAAGAAACCACACCTGCAATTGCTTCACACGGGCTTTAATTTGCATTACATGAGTGTCAGAAACTGCCATATAAAATTGTTGAAGTACAACTCTTCTGTACCATTTTAATGATCTGTGCAATGATGAATACTATGAAACAGTTAATCAAGTCTAGCAATGCTACATATCCATTTTTTTGTAATCAAAAATACAATCTGGTTTGATGATACATTTGCCTTTTTTAATGTTTCAGATATTCAAGAAAACCCTGGCACACACTGATGTAATATGGAAAGAGATAATGCAGGGAGCAAAACGTCACTAGCACTTCATGACTATTCCTGGAAGATGAAACATCTTGTCTGTAGTGATAAATGTGTTAATGTATAGTAATGTAAAGTATGCCAAAAATTTTGTAATTCGAAAAACATTTTGAAAAACTTATGTTTCTAACATTAAAACAAACCTTTAAAAAATTAATGTCACTCACCAAACTGAAACATAGCTTTCTGAGCAGCCATTGTTACCTGCTGTGGATTATTAGGTGATACTAAAACTCTGATTATCTGAAAATGTAAAATATTTAAGCTTACAAAATATCAATATGCATATCAGAGTTTTCAATAATCAAGAAAAGATCTTAAATATGTCTTCATAATTAAGAGTTAATTTACAAACCTGTAGCATAGTTAAAGTATTTACTGCCTTCTGCTGGTTCCAGCCTCTTTCATATGACTCTTGCAGGTCAAAAAATGGTGCTAAATGTTTAATGTACGAACCTTCTTTAAAAAATGTTTGATTTGATGTGTTGTTTTTTAATAAGGTTAACATTACCCGTAAGCAATCTCCAACTATTACCCCTAAAATAGACACATTAAGAATAAGTATAAAAAAGTCATACAGCCAAATATGCTTAAATTGAATACTTATGAATGAATAAAATATTTAATATAAGTTCCTCCTTTAAGATTTAAAACTAAAAAAAAATCATTCTAGTCAAACACAGAATATATCGATACTTTTGTACTGATTATAACTATAAATGCCTCATATACAAACAAACCTATAAATGTCTCATATAAAAGTTAACAGAAACTTACAATTTTATGATTCTGTAGAACACATATAACTTGCATATAATTTCAAATTTTTATTACATTTATTTCTATGCATTAGTTTTAATCAATTATAAAAATTTATATAAAATTTGGAATATTCTTTAGCTTGATATGGAAACTACTATATTCATATTTTAACTGCCACATATTTTAATTCCTTCTGCAAAGATACACATATTTAAAAGCACTTTAAGTCATAAAAATCAAGATTGTTCACTGCTTTATAAACATGAATTTTTATCATTTGGAATAAATGAAATGTTGTCTTTCAATTGGCAGTTATATAACCTCCAAGACAGCACACAGAATAGGACCCTAAAATTTTAATATAACTTTTGAGGAAAACATGGCTAATGAACAAAATACATGTGCCTAGTCTTAAAAAATTCTCAAAATATTCTTTAACGGTTATCAAAAAATTAATATCAATGATCTTCAGAAGTGTCAATCAGCTTCAAGACTACTAAAAAAACTGAAGAACTTTTTGAATAGCAGAAAAAAATAATACACGCCATGTTACTCTTTTGCACCTTTTAATTCTAAGACAGGCAACAAAAAAGGAAGGAAAAGCAATCTTAATTTGGAACACATTTCTAATAAAACTATTACTTAAAAACTATTTTTCTATGTACCATGGATTTGAAAACTATTGTAATAAAACTACTGATTTTGAGGGCAATCAGATGTAGATTTCACTTTTTTCCTTTCTTTCTTCCTCTCCCTCTTTAATTTTTTTTTTAAGAAGATTTTTCAATTCATTATACTTTTTAAACCTTTACTGTAAAAAAATGCAGAACATAGTTTCCCATGCAAAATGCTGCAAGACAACCTCACTCCTATAACAGGTATTGGAGAATTATTAACGTGTGATGTCCCTAGGTGCCCTTTGTCTGCCATCTTGTCCACCACTCCTGGTGAGTAAAAGCATAATAATAATTGCAATAGCCTAACATCATAGATAAATAGGATACGATGTCTGAATATGGCTAACAACAAATGGGACTCTTCTCTCAATACCCTGTGAGATTCTTTTAAAAATATTATTTTAAATGAGTTTTCTATTTGAAATGCAGTGATAACATCAACGGATTTAAAAGTAGGTTAAAAGAGCATCTATCATAATATTATTACAAAGTTGGTACAAAGAATTTTTGTTACATCTAAACATCCAAAAAAATGCTACATGCGTGCATTCACCAGCACTTGCAGATATATTGCAACAATCTATAGGCACTTTTTGGATAAAATGAACGTTTGGTATCAGCAAACACTTTAAACAGGTATTTTTAATTTCTTGTGGGTACTGTCTGGCAATTGCATACACATGAACTCTGCTGAATAATGATATAAGTAACCTTTCTCAAAACAATAAATCTTAGCCTTATATTTTGTTGGCATCTGCAAAATTTAAAAGTAGGTTTAAAGAGCACCACCTTAACATTATTACAAAATTAGCACAAAGAATTTTGTATTAACATTGTAATATATTAGGATTGTTGGCATCTGTCAATGTTACATTTCTATCGAACATCTTCTGTTTTAAGAGTTGAAATACACATATTTTTTAGCAATATACCACATGTTTGGGAATAATGGTTAATTTCTACTTTATATTTTGGCAGATCTAGTAAATACTGAAGCAAAATGCAGTAAAAGATAACACGAGATGAACAAATATTGTTTTTATAACTCTCTGTGGAAAAATAGTTACCCTCCCCAAAAAAGTAGTTTTGCACATATGCACTTGTTCTAAGAAAGCATTGATAAAGGGAAAAAAAATACCTGACCTTAATAGAAACACACATATACACATAAATAAATAAACAGAAATGTTTTTTCCCTGAAGAATCCAGAAAAGATTCTAGGATTGCCAGCAACTGCTCACACAAAAGCAGTGTCTTGAGTTGTATTCTTGTCAATGTATCAGCAAGTGCTGCCTAATACCCAAATATTAAAAACTTTTCTGGACATACTACATTTGATTTTATTTAATAGATTTGAAATTGACAGGCTTTATGATAAAAAAAATATTTTTTTAAATCATTTCAAAACTACAGGACTGCTTCAATATAAATCAACACAAATAAGCATTTTCTTTTAAAATTTCAATAAATATTTCACTTCAAAACAACATTTCTCAATTAAAGCTTTATATCATAAAAGATAACATATAAATGAAACAAAAAACTGGCATTTTACTCAAACTTAACTGCTTAGCTTATGGCTTATAAAATATATCTACTACTGAATCGATAACAATAACTCTTAGATTGTTTTAAAAAGTTAAAATTTTAGCAAAATGTTACACATACACTTATTGATAAAAACGTGTTACCTCCATCACTGAAACCTTCTTCAGATACAATGTTAAGAAGTTTATCAAAACCATTCTCAAATGCCACAATTTTCTGAATATTGGCATTACTTTTAGTCAAATGCTCCAGTAACAATAGAGTCTGGGGGAAAAAAAAGATCACATTTTCATTAATATTGCTAATTAAAAGGAAATAGAATTTTTTCTCAAATGTCTGTACTGTCATTAGTTTTGACCTTTTGAATGGCATGATTGTTTTTATCAAGCCATGAAATTTCTTGCCATTTTGTATTTAAAATACAAGTTACTTATAGAATCCTACGTAGTTAAAAATATATATATATATATATATATATATACACCTGAAAAATATATACAAATTTAAAGATTACAATACATTAGGTGCTACTTAAGGTGATTATGGTAAATGTTGTCATTTGAAATTGTTATTTAATTGCCGAAGTGCCATTGTACACGAAAACAAGAAAAATACTTTGCTTAGTGTGATCAACAATTCGGCTAATATGATTACAGTGCTATTATCACAGCGAATAATTTTTTTCAACTAAAGTCGCATAATTAGATAAAAATAGATCACGAAAATTGCCAAGTAAGGGATTGAGTCACTAAACAGCTTGGTTTCAATTTTAATCAACCATTTAAAATTAAGCAAAAAAGCAATCTCAGTTAGTTTGTGTAACTCTGACAATTTTAAGGGCCCTTGACTTCTTGTGAAGACAAAATGAATACATTCATAGGAAACAAAGACTTGAAGAATGATACACAATAAAATCACTTACCCTCTTACAAATTAAAATGCTTCATCATTTTAATAAGTATACGGACTGAAACTGAGAATCAATTATACATATTTTAGATAACAAACATTTGTTCATAATATGATGATACTTGAAACAATATTAAGCTTTGCATTTCTATTATTTATATTTTTACAAAGTGAAATTCTTTTTGACTATCTATATAATGTTCTTTCATTTTCTTTCATGATTCATGAACCATTATAATTGTCTGACATTTGTGTACATATATTGTAAAGTAAATAATTGTATAAATCTAAATAATAACAAATTGCCTGGGTATCTACATAACAACTTGATATAACTAGTAATCTAGGTAATAACTACTACACCAACAGTTCAGGAACAGACTCAGAAAAATGTAAAGAGGATACAGCAGTAGAAAATACTGACAACTGAACTTAAATAACAATAAAAAACTTAAATTCAGCAATCATTAATTTTATGTTAAAAACAAAATACGGTTGATGCTTATTGTTCAAATTCTTTGCCTCCTGTAAAAAGAATATGACAATGAATAGTTAACATAACAAATACAGATTAAACTATCATCAGTTGGCGACTATTTGCACTGCAGTACTGTTCTGTTACTGTGACCAGAGTCATCGCCAAACATTTTATTAAACTCACAAAGAGAGTGGTTCATATAAGTTATAAATGTTTACTTCTTAAATAGTTACAATGTTAACTTTTTTAAGAAAAAATAAAAGAATGTCTTCTCAAAATTGGCAATGAGAATGCAAATTCTAAAGATGTAATGTTCATTTGTGTTTTTATTATTATTGTATTTACCATGGATTTAAAAATTTGGACTTGCCGAATGATGAAATATCTTCCATACAATTTCCTCAAAAGTGAGGAATTATTCAGTCTGAAGAAAAATGCACAAAAAATCATAAAATGATTTTTTTTTATTTCTGCTTTCTTTGGTAAGTTGTTTAATTTACATTAAAAATTTCTTTGATAAGTTGTTTAATTTATATTAAAAATTTCTTCTTTTATTTTTTTCCTTTGAATTTTTCTTCAACTTAACCATATCGTATTTTATCTACCACAATTTAAATATTTTGGTGGTTATTTTTACACTTCGAATTTTTTGCCAGATTGTCAGCTTTTGGCGTTATCTGAATCCGGTCCCAATAACAGAACAGTATCACACTGCTTCTTCATTATAATGAATGGTACTTATAAAAAATGCAGACCATATTAACTTGTTTACTCAAAACTATATTTTTTTTAATATACAAGTTAATACAGTCTGTCCAAGCATGTTTTTGTTAAATTTTATACTGCCATAATTAACTAATAAATCATTAATATAGAACTCTATTTACCCAGCCTTCAGAACTGGAAACCCACCATTCAGATTAATTATTCTACTTTCAAGACGAAGAAATATTTTATCTGCTAACGTATTTACATGCTTTTATATTAATTCATATAAGATGAAAAGATCATAAGAGCAGACTTAATATTTCAAATAACAGTACTTTTTTGTTATATTGACCCCAAACCATATTTCACAATTTTAGATTTGCGCTAAGATCTCAGCTATAATTTCACCAAGCTCATAACGTGCAAATATAAAAATAAACAGCATGATATATAATAATAATAAGCTCCTCTGCCCAAAAATACATAAATATAATAGCAGTGATGACCGATATTTTGGAATTGCTGAACCAATTTCCACCATGGAGGGCCTTTTTGCTATTTTTAACACAGCACCTCCAAATGGCTTGTGCATTAACACAAATTTTCATGTTGTGACCATTTCACACACTTGTTTGTCAGGTAAAAGACTTCTTCCTTGAAAAATTGATATGGCATCCACCTCATTACTTGGTAAATTAAAGATTATTAACGTCCTATTCACACACAAACAATAACAACAAAAAGCAATGAATATATTTTAAAATAATGCAAATTAGAAAACCTCATTAAAAATGAATAATATAACAACACATGGCAAGAGCAAAAATGCCAGACACTGCTAATATACAACTATGTGACGAGCTATATGAACATGCAGCTAGATTTTGGCAAGACATCTTGGTTGATTGGCAATTCAATCTCAGGGGCCATTATGACAAAGCAGTACCTAATAACTATTAATTTATAGTTATATGCATGACATGTAGAATGGCTCATCAAATACATAACTTAAAAATGCAAATGCAAAATTAAATTCAAACTGAAAAAATAAAACACAGTCATGTACTGGTTAAATTTTAGTTGCATAAAAATAGGACAGATCTTTTTTTTTATGCAAATAAAACTATTATTTTTATTACAGCAAAACTAACCTTTTTTTTTAAACTTAAAAAATTGAGGTTTGGCAAGTACTTATAAATCATCGCAAAAATGCTTTTTTAATCTGATCTTCAGATTATAAATGTTATTTTTTTGGATTAGCCTTATATTAAATTATTTGGCCTCAGATGAGATTTTATATGGGAGTGTATTGTATAACACAAGAAAGATAGACTATAAAATGATTAGTCTACAGTAATATAAAATGACTATATGTAGACTACATCAGTGGCTATCAACACCTTCGGTTCCCTTCCTATGTGTCAGAATGTCATTTCCACTCTTATGAGTTTTCTACTCATATCTTGTATTTCAAACAAAAACTTAAAAAAAATATTTTATTTCAGTGAAGTGTAAAGATACACATAAGACCAAGTATATTTAATAATTATATATTATGTTAATACAGAAATTATTAAATATAAATAAGGAAATGCTTTTATCTATTTCACAGCTTTTACAGATAGCTTGCATTGAATCTTCTGGCCTTTTTTGTCAGATGAAAAACTGAAAGGCTTCAGATTTTAAATTACATCCAAAAGGGCGTTTTTTAACATTTTGTGTGTTTTCTTTATTTATTAAATATCATGTTCTTTGCACTTAAACCATAAAATTCAGTTCAACAGCAATATCGCAAAATAATTTTAAAATGAGTATATCTTTAGAATTTCCGATACACAGTTCTGCACGCTTTAGATAAAAAGGTTTTTTTTCCCTGTAGTGTGTTAAAATTGCTCGCTTTTAAATCGTTTGAGTTGGTTCATCAAAAATTCACTAAAGTTTTACAAAATATGAAATAGATAATAAAACAAATTCCAAATTTGGGCTTCCAGATGCGCATATTCAGATGGAAATGTATGTTATTCAAAACTGGATGGCTCTAGGTACCGTTGTTTTATCGCATTTGGAAAAATATACATATGCAGATTCTTCATTGTTTAATTTCTTTAAATATAAATACAGGGCTGCAATATTTTGTGGCAACAGTTTGAAAAGTGATTCAGACTTTTAATGTTTCGAACGTAAAAATGCAAAACAATATCACAAAATAATTTTAAACTGAGCATATCTTTAGAATTTCCTACACAGTCTCATGTGCTGGAGATAAAAATGTTTTTTTCTGCACAACATTGCCATTGCTCGCATTGAAACCCTTGAGTTTGTTAATAAAAAATTCCTTAAAGTTTTACAAAATATGAAATCGGTAATAAAAAAAATTCCAAACTTGGGCTTCTAGGTGCCATATTCGTAGCAGGATTACGTCATTCAAAATTCGATGGCTCTAGGTACTGTTGTTTTATCATAATGCGAGAAACATACATACATTTATGCACATTATTCATTATTTAATTTCTTTAAATATAATACAGGACTGCAATATTTGATGGCAACAGTTTGAAAAGTGAACTGACATTTAATGTTTCCGACGCAATCGCAAAATGGAAACAATAGTCCTTCAGGGACAAAGTCCCTTTTGGACCTAGGGGAAAAAAAGGGGGGGGGCTAAATTTAAAAGTTTTCCAAAAAAGAACAATTTTCATTTTGTAATGAAAAGAAATATGTTTACTAAAACAATAACTGAAAAAAATATTAGATATTAACATTGCATAATGCTGTCTTCTGTATCACTACTGATTATCATAAAATAACAGCTCTTTTTTACAAAATATCTCATCTTCAGAGCTTTCTTTTATCACTATTTTGAGTTCTGTACTCTCTATTTTCAGCAGAAATCTATTACTTTTGATCACTTGTTTTTAGCTGAGAAAAGTTTATAAATTTTACTGTAATGAGTTACACCTTAGAAAATTCTTTCTTAAATTTTGTGCTTATATAAGAAGGAAAATGTTCATTTTACCTACTGAATGGCATGACCACTTTATCTGGTCATGAGATTTTTTTTGTTTCTTGGTAAATATCAGTTTATAATTTAAAATAATTTGCTTTTTTTTTAATAATTTAATATAATTTTAATGAAAGTTTATGAAAACAGAGATTAAAATTAAGTAATTACACAAATTTAGCTGTTAAATGTGATTTTAATGCAGATCTTCATCAGTAGATCCCAAAACTCATGTCATTAAAATATAATTCCAGTTGTAACTGTAATGAGTAATTAATTACATCAGCCCACTTTTTATGATCTTTTTGACTTAAAAATGATTTCTCTCATTTATACTGCATAATACCTCCCTCCCTCTTGCGATTTCTGCAACATGCAATTTATGTAAATTTGGAGATACATAAATGTATAAAAGTTATGCAACTTTCAAACTGAAAACTACCAATTATAAATAAGGATTCTCTAAGCAATTTTTCCTTTCCTTAACTCAAAATTTCTTGCATTCAAACATTTTATCTACAGTTAGTTTATTCACTTGTTTATCCCAATCAGCGTTTGCTGTTTATTTATTCTTAAAATGAATTTGAAATGCAAAACCATCCATAAGGTAATGCTATGTAAATAATATGTATGTGTATGCATGTGTATATGGTACCAACAAAACTGGTTCTGTACTGGTTCTTATCATATATATGTTATCCGCAAAGTATGAAAAGCTGGCATTCTTTAGAATGCCTAAGCATTGTATATAATGTTGGATTTTTCAGGAAAAGCATGAAATATGAGAATTATTACATACTTTCCATTGTTGCATATAATATCTAGGCATTCTGTAGAATGACAAATGCTCTTTAGGATTTTAGAAAATGTTCATTCTTAAAAAATACAAATGTTATTTTGAAAAATTAATGAAAGACTGCCATGAAAAAACTGTTGTTTGAAATACGTAAAAAACAAATAGTGAGATGATCTTGATACAACATAATAAGTTTGTATTTTCTATCTTGTTGAGAATGGGAATCAATAAGATCTACCTGAAACTCAGCAGCCAATAGTCCTGTGGTTCCTTCTTAGTAGTCATTTTGGCTTATTTACTAACTTCTGGCAAGTAGTTTCAGTTCTTCAAAATGAATCAGAAGTGTATTCATATTTTGATGGTTTGTTATTTGGCTTTCTTTAGAATGCCTAGGAAATGTGTGAAATATGAATTCATTTCATACATTGCCTGCTAGTTTTAGGCATTATATAAAATGCCAGATTTCAAACTTTGCCAGTACATAATAAGACATAATATACATACATACACGTAATAATAATAATAAATATTGCAGTTTCTTATTAAGTTACATTCATGCAATTTATAAATTCAAATTACAAACAGAATTACAGAACGCATTACTTACATGAGAAGTCATAATATACATATAGTAGTATTAACCTGGGAAGTTAGTATATTTTAATTTAGTATCATGTTGGATACTAGTTTGGAGATTTGGCATTTCATTCAAAAGCTTTTAGTAAGAGTAGGTTCCTTGGTCAAATTGTGTAACGGAAACTGTTGTAGAAAGGAAATGTCATAAGAGGTATAGCTTTATTCTCAAATCATATTAGAGTGAATCTGTATTGTAGGAACACTGTATTGTAACAGAGCTGTCTGTAGTACAAAATTTATAATTTACGGTAGAAACTTACATCATTTCTAATAATCTCCCTGGTGTCAGACAGCAAATCCATGAGCCGTGATTAGTCCTGCAAATCTTTTGGCTTATGACTCAGTAAGCCACTCAGAAGACGAACAATGGGCCAGCGTACTTTGAAATCATATTCCTATAAAAGATTAAAGATAAAATAAATGTTGAAAATTTAAATTACACGTATAAAACTATAGTCTATTTAGTTCAACTAGAGCTGTCATGGACTAGGTGTGCCACAACATCTATGCAGTTATATGTAAATTTATATCAATCAAAGGCATTTCCTCATAATTTTAATTCACCCATTTAAAAAAAGTCTATCATAATCTGCATTCTTTTTCTTTCTTTCTTTCTTTCTTTTTTTTTTTTAAGTTTTAGCAAAAGTTTTCTCTCTGCATTTTATTTTTTATTTTCTCAAATTTTAGGTATTTAACTTGAAGTGAAGTTTAAAATGTTAAAAAAAAGAAAAAGATACTAAACATAAAACCTTTGACAAATGAATTATCAGTTACATAAAATAATTATTTATGAATAAAATCTAACATAGAAATTAAAAGGAGGAGGATAAAAGGCAACAGAAACAGAAAAAATTCTTAATCAAATTACCTCAATTAATTCCAAAAGCAAAGTAACGTTTTCTGGTTTTTTAATAAATATTTCAGTAAACTGTAAACCAAGGTTATCTTCAGCTCCTGGTACATAATCAGCACCTAAATAAATACAGAATTCATTACAATGCAATTTTAGGTGGAATTCAGATTATTCAGAGGATTCAGTTGTTTGGAAAATATAGATTTTTATTTCCAGTGGCAGATTAGAAAATAACTGTAATCAGAAATACAAACAGAAGAAACAGGTAATAAAACTAAAACTATAGTACATCTATAAATCGTATATCTTGTGCCAAGCTCTCCAGTATTTCTCCCACAAGCGCTCCGAGCTCAGTGCAGGGTACTGACTCAAATGGTCCACATTCATTTCCTCAAGAATGTTGCACAGTTGGCAAAGAGGACTTAGCAGCATTTTTATACGATACAGATGCTTGGAGAGGCAATCATGGCCTGTAGCATGGCGAAAAGTGGTGACAGATCTGTCCCTTGGCCATAGCGGAGTATTTGTGATTTCCTCAATCAATTTCTTATCTTTGCCTCTTTGATGTTTTTCCAACAGTCTTCTCTAAAAGATTTTTTAATTAACCATTGGACGTTATAAAAAGGAACTGGCTTATCTGTTATTTGAGCAATTTTGGTTGCCTTCTTTGCCAGGGAGTCAGCTATTTCATTACCCTGGACTCCATAGTGTGCTGGTACATATTGCAAAGCAACCTCTTTATGGTTTTCGATTATATCATTGAGGGTCAGACAAATATTTAAAATATCAGCTCAAACAAGAGCTTCAGATGAAGCAATGGTCAGGAGAGCAGCCCTAGAATCTGATAGTATAAGAGCCCTTGAAAAATTTTCAGATTGGCATTGGAGCTGTGACAAAGCGATTTGAACTGTTGAGATCTCCACGTCAAAGGTTGTTTTAAACCTTCTGACAGGAGTGTAAAATGAGAAAAGTCTGCAGAAAGTGCCAGCATTAATATGGCCATTCAACATGGAGCCGTTTGTAAACACAGGCAGCCACTTATTATCTGGGTACAATTTACGAATAGTCTCCAAGCTTACAGCGTTTAGGATTAAGTAATTTGTTTTTTACTTAGAAACCTCATTTAATAGGTTTATCCTAAACATGTACTTCCCTCCTTCAATTGGACATTGTGACATGATGAGATTTTCCATCTCCCAATTCAATCATAGTTGTTCTTTTACATCAAAAACTCTCTGCAGGAAACCATACTGGTTTGTATGGTTCCGTGAGGATATGATGACAAAGGGCTATTCCACACGGAAAAATAATCCGGTAGTCTTGCGATCTTTTCCCATGAAATAAGTGACTTCTCTTCAATTACTGATTTAATATTGATATGTTGGGTAGATGTCAAAAACACATCAATTGGAATTGTCTTAACAGCTAGCGTGATGAGACGAAGAGCTTGGGAATGGAATTTTTCCAAGGTATCAGTAATTTGCTTACCTGCCGCCACCAAAGGTTCGGAACAGTAAGTGGCAAAATATAGGAATTATAGGTCAGGTCAAGGGTTGTTCTGCAGCATTTCCCACTTAAAGCCAGCAGTTCTTTTCAGTAAAGTAAGTCTCTCAGTAGCTCTTTCCAATGTCGTATCGCAAATTTGTAATTGTACTTATTTAATTTTATCAATCAGTGTTTAGGTATTTTATTTAAATTGAAATTTCAATGGGGGGTTGTTTACTGGCTGGTTTAAAAGGAGGATTTAATTGGCATCTTTCTTCACTTTCTCTGTGAATGCTGCAAGTGTTGAATAAATGAGTTTCTTTCGGATGGAAGCGTGTCTGTAAATTTCATATTAAGGGGAAGCATTGATTCTTATCTCTTGATTTTTTGCTTGTTAGCTGGGGGTCGTATTTTGGTTTCTCACGCCTCTGGGTGACTCACTGTTTCCAGCTGGTCAGCAGGTCTTTGTACAGCGTCTCCATTTCAATTTGTTGAAGGGTGTTTCAGAAAAATAAAAAGAGAAATTCTCAGGTTGGTTAAGTTTAATTTGATGTGTAATTTTTCGGCCTATAGTTTTTAGTGGGTGGAGAAACCCGAGTTTTCTTCGCAACTTGTAAGGGTGGTGTAGTCAGACCGATTTGAGTTTTGTGATGTGAAGTTAGTAAAAAGAGATCGTGGGTCATTTGTCCTGCTGCGAACTGTCTGAGAAAGAGGTCTGGGGCCATGCGTTATTTTTGTGATTGGAGATCGCTTGAAATGGAAGTATGGAAACTGAGTTGTTTCATAGGAATTTGACAGACTGAGCAAGGTAAAAGAGCTGAAATTATGAAATTAAACAAAACTGGGGGGAAAAAAAAAAAAAAAGAAATCTTTTGAAAAAAAAAGGGGGGGCATTCCCGAAATGGTAAGTGGTTATTCTGAAAAAATGGAATTTTTTCCTCTCTGAGGCTCCTTGTTGTTGGAAACCACTTTTGCGCCATGACAGCTGAATCACCTGTGTATCACCAGGTTTATTTCCTTTTAGTTTCTCCATTTATCTATTTCCATTACTTCAGAATTATTGATTTCTGAAGGTCTTCATTCATGTTTCTACAAGATGCCTTTTTTCCCGAACTCTTATTTTGGGACTGATTGGTGAAGGTCTAATTCAGCAGCTAATGTGATCTTCTGATGCCGCTGATATGGAGCAGCTTCTTTTCATGAGGGATTCCGCAGGTCCAACTGTGAGTTAGCTTATATTTTTTATTCATATCATTATAGTATTGTCAAGCGAGAGTAATTTAAATTAGTCTTGCATAATTGGTAGAATGAGAAATTCATTTGACAATAGAGAAAATTGTTTTTTGCCTAAAGAAGAATTTAAAATTGTCTAAAAATGTGTAATGCTGTTAATTGTAATTTCTTTATTAATTTATGTGAGATCCACTTAAAATAACTAATTTAATATTCTAGTGCAATCTAAATAATTGTTTATTATGTTAATTTGGAAATCTGATCTTGATAAATGACTCTTGAGGGGGAAAATTGTAATATGGAATATTATTTACTATTGTATGTAAGAGTAGTCTATCCAGCTATCTGAAATAGGATATTAGAGAAATTAATAAATGGGTTTGATTTGTATCTTTTATGTTTTATTTGTTTACTTTTAGTTACTTTAATTGGGTCTGACCAGTCACTCCATTTGTTTGAGCCATTTAAGGCTTTTAAGAAACATGGAGTTTTAACTTGGGTATTGTTAATATTGTTAATTTAAAGGTTTCACAAAACGGCCTTTAATTTTTTTACAAGCCACTTCTTAATAATTATTTGAATGTTGGTTTTAGGGTAACTAAAATGACTTTTTAGATGCCATGAATGTATTTAAACTCTTGATTTTATTATTTAAGAGGAACTTACTGTTTATGAATATTTCTTCCCTGGTGCTGTGAGTTTTTGTATTACTGAAATTGAACTCTGTTGCTCTTGAGTTAATGTAGTAATTGATTGAATATGCAGTTTAAGTGAATTTAAGTAAATTTTTGTTTGAGAGATAGCATTCTTTTTACCCAAGCATCAGCGAAGACCTATTCCTCTTTATTTTACATGCAAGTTTTACTGCGTGTGAATTTGCATTGATTAATTGAACCCAGAACTGTTGATTAAAAGTAAGTTGGGTTAGATCAATCACACAGTCTAGGATTTAAGGTTTCAGATTATTTTAGTAGAATTTATTACTCTTTATTTTAGTTTTTGTCTAGCGCCAAAGACAGTCAGCCAGACAGTTAAAATGTTAACAATTTAAAACACTTAAATTTCCAGCTATTTAACACCTGTATACTTGTAACATGCTTTTTCCATGTCAGTTTATGGTAAAAAATTACACTCAAATAAGAGAAATGGTTAGTCTGAAGAACAGGGAGGTTTTGGTAAAATAATCCAGCTTTACTGGATATGCTTGATACAGCTTGGAAAGCATAGGTACTTTATTTATTTATTTATTATTATTTTATTTTTTTTTAAGCAGCAATTACAGGCATCTGCTAAAAACATAGACACTGCATAAAATAAAATATTCACACAGCTTGAGGCTTAAGGTTGTTTGGATTTCAAATTTTTGCATGTTTCAGAATTTATTTTAAAGTTTTAGAATATTGAGTTTGGCCCTGAATGGTCACATAATCTTGTTATACTAAATTCATTTTTTCACTACTACTTACAAGAAATAGTGAGATAATTTACAACTTACTATTCTGATTTGACAAAAAATACTATTTTTAATTCTAATTACAGAAAAAATTAAAGATTTTGATACTATGTATTATCACACCCACCTTAACAGAAGTGGCCAGATTTTCAGAATGTGTTAAACTTTGGAAAAAGTGTGCATAACTGTTCTTCAAGCAACTAGAGTCATATAAGAACCTTTAAGGAAGCAACATTACCATTCTTATTTATGTTCTTTTTGTTGTATTCCATGTTCCAACAGTTCTGATAGAGAAAATGTGATATTTTTTGCTTTAAACTCTATTTTAAAATATAATTTGTGAGATTTGTCAGCAATGGAAGAAGCTGCAATAAATTTCTACTAGAACACAGTATTTTGCCACAAAATCATTGAAGGGAACTATGGCAAGATGATTTAGTAGGTAGCCAGGCCACAAGACTGAGTTTGTGCAATTCTGCAATTTTTTTAAAAAAAAAAAAAAAAAAAAAAAAAAAAAAAAAAAACAGATTTCTGCATACATGGAAAGCAGTACAAAAAATCGGAGAAGGATTTCACAAAAAATGTATGCACTCTTTTATATTTCTAATGTATCACAAAATTCTTACTTAAAATTTAAAATCTTTAATGATTTTTCAAGTGTATTTTCTTTTGATACGTTTTGATAAGATATTTGCTGACTTAACAATAAATATCAATAATTTGGGATGTTTTTCAAAAAAAAAAAAAAGTCATTAAAATTGCTAACTTGCATTCCATAATTATTTCTACCTTTTTATCTCAAAAAATAACTAGATTGCACCAAAGTGGTTGTTTTAATATATAACACAATTTCAGTATTTTTCCAATAAAATCATCACAGTTATCTTCAAACATAAATCTTGGTGCAAAATGTGATTTGAAATAGTAATAAAATAATGGCAAATGTCATCTGAAATGACAAAAATTAAGATACATTCAAGATCCACTGGTGTCCAAAATATAATCATATTATCTGAAAATACATTTTATCATGGATAATTCCTTTTCCTGAAAGAATTTAACAACAAATTCTTTGTTATCTAGCAACTGCTAAATAATAACATTCATGTCATTAGGATTACTGTATCTTAGGGGGAATATGAAGACATTTTATGAAAAGAATTTGATGTTATGAAAACCTATGACTAGTAAATTATATAGTTCTGCATAACAAACTAAAACTGGTATGAAAAAATAAAAAGAAATGTTAAAAACAGGATTTGAATTACAGAATATTAAAAGAATTGAAAAGTAAACTGAATACATTTTCTTTCAGCTATGTTCAATGTTAGGCTTCAAATAATTTAAGAATGGTCTGCTGCTTAAGTAAATGATACTTAACTACTAATTATGCAGCAACAAAGTGTCTTAATAAATATTATAATTTAATTTTAACAAGAGGTTCACTAAACTGGGAAAAAAATTAAGAGGCAGTTTTGCAGAACCAACCCAAAATGACTGATATGTTGATCACTGATGGATCTGCTGAAGTAATATGAAGCTATGTTAATGAAATTATCTACCATGCTCCAAAAATTTACTCACTTTCGTCTGGAAATACCTGCATCAAACTTCGTGGCATTTTCCTTTTTCTGTACGTTAATAATTCTTCAGCATTTACAGCCATTCAATGAAAATTTCCAAATTTTTTCAATTCTGGACGTAGTCCTACATAGTTTTTAAAGAACAAGATTGCCCAGGTCAATCCAAATGTCTGGCATATCAGATCATTTATCAAAATCCTCGTAAAAAACATACTACTGAGTCACAAAATTTGGCATGGT